>LQRL01109721.1:18994-33263 GCA_001703475.1 Hydroides elegans | reverse complement strand
TCAATTCCTTCATACCAAACTCGCGTGCACAATGTACTTAACATCGGGTGAAAATGTTAAAACCGACAATTTTCAAAGTGTTCCAGAATCGACAATTTTCTCTAGCCCAATCGCTTCAGACCAAACTCGCCTGCATAAAGTGCTTAGCAAATGAAAAAAACTTTAAAATCGACAATTTTTAAAGTGCTCCAGAATCGACAATTTTCAACCGATCGAGATGAAACCTTAACGAGGCACGACTTCAGACCTTGGTTTATACAAAAATGTACGTGTATAATATCTGAAAGCCTTAGCTCAATCGCTTCAGACCAAACTCGCCTGCACAAAGTGCTTGGAATATGAAAAAAAGTTTAAAATCGACAATTTTTAAAGTGCTCTAGAATCGACAATTTTCAACCGATCGAGATAAAACCTTGACGAGGCACGACTTCAGACCTTGGTTTATGCGTGTATAAAATTTGAAAGCTCTAGCTCAAGTCCCTCAGACCAAACTCGCCTGCACAAAGTACCCTATATCAAGCGGGACAGACAGACGGACGGACAGACAGACAAACAGACGGACGGACAGACAGACGGACAAGCTCAACCCTATATCCCCTCGTTTTCACGGGGGATAATAAACAACCCGGGCTGCTTGATGGAGATCTTGTACATTTAAACAAACCAACGGAAATGTCATGGGTTTTCTTCCTATCCCGAATGTCAAATGTCGTCCATTGCTATTATTTTGCTTTGTGAACGGAGAAGAAAAATAAACATCACGTGATGCATGTACCTGTTTAGTGACGACATCGATGTGTCGTCTGCGTTCGCTGATGACGCGATCGGCGTCTTGCAGCGCGTCCATTTTCTCGTCTTGTTTCGTTTCGGTAACAAGAAGCTCGCTGCGCAGCTCGGTTAACCTGTGAATACATACAAACCCCGATTTAGTGTAATTAAAGGGGTCGGTACTCATTATTTGATCAGGACTGTCGTGTATATATACGGTCAGGGTTACATTTAATCGATATTTACTACAAAATGAAAAGAGAGTTAAAACCTTTCAGTAGAAAAGCAGGGATAAACGTATACCTCGATTCAGCATCAGCTATTCTTGAATTCAAGCCAGTGTATTCCTGCTCCTTTCCAGACATCAACTGCAATTTAAAGAACATAAGGTAACTGATCATTTTTCTATTTCGATATGGCTCTAAAAACAGTTGTGTGACAGTTGCAACCATTGCTGCTGTCAAAATACTGTTTTCAGAGGCAAATCTAGTCCAAAAGGATAACTCATGTTTATATGTCCTTGATATCAGATCATACAGACACGTACCTGAAATATAACAAATCTTTCAATAGTATGATTTACATGTACAAGTTTGCCATTCTACGACCTTGTCTGTACATGCATGTACCGGTATGTATCATTCCTAATTTGAAGCACCAGGTATTTAAAAATTGTCCTTACATCCATAAGTTACATGAGTAAAATATCTTGCGAACTTTGCAAAAACGTGCAACCTTTACCTCCTGTATCTCCTGCAGAATTTCCTGCTGGTGCATACGCGCCTGCCGCAGCTCGCCGAATTCTTTTTCAACGTTTTCGATCTTTTCTTCTGTTTTCAACAACTTGATGCCCGCGTCGTTGGCGCGTTTTTCAATCTCGGCGGTGTCGCGTACAGTCGTCTGTCAATGAGAATTAAACACAAAAATAGGATTGGCAATATAGACGAATATGTCATAGCATTTTCCCAGTAGACATTTTTCATCACAAGACAGGGATAATTTGGGTTTATAGCGAGGCTTGATTTCCTCCTTAGATTGATTTCCCGATATCTCTCGTCGCTTCCGTTTGTATCTAGACGAATGCATGTGCCTGGTATGCAATATGTTTTCAATCTCCCTGAACAATATCCCCGTCATCTCAAACCTTAAGTGGTACCCCCCATACTTATCCACAAGCATCTCATTACCGAGCTGCCCTCATTTTCTTCCTCTTCTATCCTTTATGAGTCACCCTCACTCATACAAAAAATAAACATACACGTACATGAACGACTGAAATAACTTTCTTCTACCTGTAGGTTTCTACTTATTGAAGCCTATCTCAACAAACCCACACTCACCTGATATCCAATTTGCACCGTGATTAGAACTGTCTCAACCCTAACTCCCCCATTTCATCGCCCTCAACTCATCTGTATTCAACCCCTCCCTCCCTCCCACCCTCACCCCGCCCTCACCTGATATCCCATTTGCGCCGTGTCGTATCTCTCGATCGTCGCTCTCGCCTCCTTTTGCGCTTCAGCCAAATCCGCTTCCGTCTCCATTAGCAACCGATCGGCTTCGCGCAATTCTGCTCGGCGCTTCGCGAGCGTTTCCTCTAAAGAGTCGATTTCTTCTAACAGGAAGTCCTTGCGCGTGATGCCGCCGCGAACCGGAAACTCGTAGTCGTAGTCGTTTTCTGTTTTGCGGAAGGTTGAGGTTGAGGTGTCGAGGAACTCCCTGGAAGAATAGAAGGTATCTTTATTTTGTTTATCTCAAGGATTACTTGAGATTTCTTGTTTTATGAAACCAAGAAATATGATCTACTTGGGTTAACTAGGACGGTCGATTCACTACAATATTATCAAAAAGCTTAGTTATGTGTTCAATATTTTAAAGAACTTTCAAGTCAGCTCAAATTTTTGAATGGGTTGAACTTTGAAAAGTTACTAGTGCGCCTCCTATAAAACATTGAAACAGATTCCTGTGAGAAATATACAAAAGTTGTATATAAGCCAAAAAAACGAAATCCCGAAACCCACCTTCGTCTCCTGCGCCGTCCCGACTTATCTTTCGACCCATATTTGAGCGAATGTAGTTCCTCTCTCGCCGCTTCACGCTGTGCTAATAACTTCCGCTCGGTGACCTTCATGTCGCGGAGGGATTCCTTTTGACCTTCGATGGCAAGGTCAAGGCCTTCGAGTTCAGCACGTCGATCCTGATTGGTCGAATAAGTCGATTCATGAATGAATGGACGCAATTGTATGAATTTATATGGGGTGTGTCAAAATGCATCTTGATTTTTATATGATGCTTTTCAAATGATATTCGATAGACATTCAAATTAGTTGCGCAGTTTTAGGAACGAGCTTTGAAAAATATCAAATAGAATTCAATAATCCTTAAAAAGGATGCACTGCGCGTGTTGCTTCGATCAACATGCTTCAACGACTTCAAACAAAATAACACAAAATAACAAAACTTCATGATTTTGTCGGAAATATGTGACAAAATTTGTCCCTCGCTACAGAGGGACCGAAGGCAAAAATATGGCAAATAGAAAGCACCGTAACACTTCTTACGTTTACTTTTATTTAAAAAAAAACATTAAATCTAAAATCAATGATATTAGCATACATGTATATAGTTTATCAACTGACCTCGAGCTCGGCCTGCAGGCGTCGGATGATGGTTGAACTCTCATCCTCGAAAAGCACGCGTCGCCCCTCGATACCGTCGCCCTAGTAACGAAATATAGAATGGCATTAGTCATAAAGATACATCAGAATAATATCAACACTTTATCTGTTCAAGCTTGAAACACGTGTTAGATGGCTGGAGATCTACTATCTGAAAGCACTTATTTCAAGAAAGTGTATTCTTTTTTAAAAACAAAACTCAAAAAGATCAATAGACGAGAATAATTTGAAAATTCCAAACGCAAAGTTCAACTGCTTTAAAAGTGGACATTTCAACAAGACTATCACATTATACTGGTAAACCGATTTAAGTTTTACTTTTTTATCTTACACGTGCTATCTTTTAAAATTTGCACAATTGTTGGAGAAATTTATATGTTTTTAGGGGAAAATATCTAAAACCTTGAGGTATCGCTCTAAATTGGTGCACATTTGGGAAGATTTCTAGAATCTTAGAAAATATCGTAGTTTCAATGGAAAACTGCACATACGATAATTTTTATTTGGCTTCCAATTTGGGAAAAAAATGTCTCCATATATTCCAATATTATGGCTGTCCATTTCAGCCGGTACCCGGTACAATGTACCGGCTGTGACGGACAGATGTACCGGCTGTGATTTTAGCTAAATCATTAAAAAATATATTCTTTCAGATTCACATACTCTAAGTTTCTTGATTTCCTGGGAAAAAAATCGCTCGCGCCTTCGGCGCTCGCTTGTTTGATTTAACAGCGCTGTAGTGTTTTATTGTTTTGGTCATTTTCTCTTGTGAGCGACGACTTTCAGGAAGGCTGACCAGTCTTCAGTTAGCTTCGAATTCCCTGATTTTTTCCCCTGGTCCTAGATTGATATTGTGTAATGCTAACATGATAATCAATATTACAAAACATACCTTTATTAAGTTAATATCCGAGCGCCGACTTTATTTTAGTCATCATGCGAGCACCGACGACATGAGAAAAATCAAATGAATAAATATTTTTTTAGGAATATTAAAATACATATATAACAAATTAATACTATATCGAAATTCCATGATTTATCCCTGATTCATAATAAAATTCCCTGATTTTCCCTGATTTTTTTAAAAGTCCATTTTCCCTGATTTGAAAACGGACTTTGTAATTCCCTGATTCTCCATGATTTTCCCTGGCGTTGGTCACCCGTAACTGTTTATATTTAGGGCCCAACTAAGAAGTTTGAAGGTCTTTTAGTATAGGAGTGCTCGTCTATATTCTCTCATTACTTTCTTTTCATAGCCATAGTCTCATGCCAGTATAAATTCAGGTTTTTGTGTGAACTCTTCCTTTTACTGAATATCGATGTATGACAATTAAGAGCTCCGAAGGACTCTATTTCGGGCTTCAAATAACTCTCTGTACCTGTAGGAGTGCCTTTTAGTATTTTTTGCCGAATTTGATAAACTTTTCGTCGCACGCAATAACTGTCTTTTATGTGAAGGCGATATCTTTAAATCCGATAGACCCCGAGCAAGGTGAGCAGCTTCAGGGACAATCAGGGAATTTCAAATCCTTTTTAAACCAGGAAAAAGCAGGGAATTTCGATCTTTTTTTGTGATAAAAATAATGTGTTATTTTGATGATTTCCCAAATAAATTCGGTCGCACCTTCGGCGCTCATATTGTACAATGTTTTAAAGGTTTGCTAGCTCGTTTGGCGTCCATATATTAATTAACTATAGTTATGTTTGATATAAGGTGCGTCTCAGGCCGGTATTAATCTTTAATAGGGATAAAATCACAAAAAAAACCTGACTGGGAAATTCCGCCCTGTATAGGCTAAATGTTTTGCTAAAAATAAAGTTTATGACAGGTGAATCAACCTTTTGATATGATCCGCCTGTAAAGTACTTTGTAAATAATTTTCTATCATAATTTTAACTGGAAGCGGAGAATATATCGCAAAAATAAATATCATATTAATATGAGATTGATAACAATCTGTGATTGAGTGGATTGTTGTGCATGTTCAAGTGCTTTTTTTTTGCTGGCGCCTCCGGCGCTGTCTTTTTCTCAAGTTGCAGTTTGATAAGCTTTACAAATAGAAGTACAAGAAAACCTCTTGAATATGTGTACAATACGAATCCTTTTTTCAGATGTTTACCTAGAATAAAATTTTGAAACACAATAAATATCCGTGTGTACCGACTGTTATTACGTTTGTACCGGCTGTCGCGGTTGAAATGGACAGCCCTGGTCAATATGCATTATTATTATGATGTTTGCACTTGAAGTTCAATTTTCGCAGCTTAATGTATAATTAAACAAACATTTATGATCTTGGCTCACGGCTTTTTAGGCTAAGTCCAATCGAAAATACCTAATTTTCGCAGAGGTAACACCTATTTGTGCAAGGCAGAATACAAAATAAAATAAATGTGTATTGCGCCCTCAAATTATGAACGCATTTTGATAAACTTTAGCTTGATGGGCTTACCATTTTTTCTTAAAAATAACTTTTATCCCGAAAATTAAACCGGCCGAGAATTATAATATTGCGTCCCTGAGAATAAAAAGTCTGAACTGGTTTAAAGGAAGGTAAAGGTTACAAAAACCATACCATTCCGTCTTCAATTTACCACCCCATCAGTCAAAAAAAATTACTTACACATTTTTTCGTCACTAAAAGTATTACTATAACCAGGCTTGACAATGTTTTGTTTTTCAAGAAATACATGATTCAAACTACTTAGAATCTATCAATTATAATTTTATCCAAGTGAAATCACAGTTTGCCAATCGTTGTCTTTTTCCGTTTTTTTTTCTTTTTTTTTTGTTCCTATGACACAAAATACTATAAATTCTAAACGTTTGGTAGTTTATTACAAAATAGCCAACACGTAATCATGACGTGAAAAGGGTTGAGTGCACTGCATGTAAATCCCGTTATTAAGTGCTACATTTACACGCCAAACGATTCTTAAATTTCTCATCTTCCTTGGAAGAGAGGTTTCATAAATATTGTATAAACAGCGGCCTCTTAAATAGTCTGGCCGGAGACACCATTCCGTGTGTATTGCTTGTTAAATCTTGAAATCATACATTTTCTGAATCGTCTTGGGGTCCTTTTGAATAAAAAATATGTTGGCATTTTTTATTCTAAATATTAACCTCATATATTACGATGGCCGAAAAGCGTATTCAACACATATAGAAATATATGTTTAGCGATAAAAACTTAACTGAAACGCGTTTTCAGCATTACATTCAATTATAATTTGTACGTATGATAGCCAAAACCAATTGTTTATCGTCTTATACTACAAATTCACATTTCTAACAAAATACGATGGCCGAAAAGTAACACATTTATCAAACTTTCGAGGGTAAACAATTTGTATTGTAATTGACTTGTACAATTGGCTATTATTAACTATATTACCAGTTTATGCACCTTACTCTATACTTAAACGGTTCTCCAATTATTCCTGCGTTTACAATTGGCCTCATCATAGATGACTTGATGTAAACTTTCCATACAAAAATGATTTCTATCAGTTTATACATTCAATTGGTACTCAAACCGAGGAATTAATTTCTATGTTTGTAATGCGAGAACCGTGGAAATCTTGCCACGGAATGAACAATTGTCAAGTTTTATTTGGTAGCATAATGAGCTGATAAATTTATCATATATATAAACCACCATAATATATTTGTTTATCGATACAAACACACTGGCCGCTACATAAGTCTCAACAAAAAATATTTTCGATAACAATTGCCTATAAGTAACGTGTATCTCATAAACGCTGAAGTCAACATAAGTCATGATTTGGTTGCATCTAGCATCTTAAACGATTTTATAAGGTATGGCCTAACGTCGCCTTTTACTTAAACCAAATTCAACGATTAAATATTACACAGTGTTACACATCATCATATTGTTTATTGCAAAAACTACTGATTATTTACAAAGCTTTTCAGTTCATGGAAAAAGTATGTACTACTTCGAGTTTCCCTCTTAATATACACACCATTTTTTGAAATTTCCATCAAAATTAATGCTTATTGTCATAATGGCATTATGTGTTAAGGAACAAATAGAAATTATAAGGCTTGACCATATTATGGACATTATTATCACAGTTTTGACAGTTTCATTAGAAAAAAGTCCTTGCACTATAGAAAGTTACGTTATGATATATCTAGTCTTTAATAAGATGCGGGTAGAGTACTCAAAGTGGCTTCTATGAATTGATAAAATGCATGTGCACATATGATTCATATACACTTCGTAAACATACAACGAGAGTCTTGCTTTTGTGTCATCTCTATCAAAAAGCATTCTATGAACATACTTTTCAGATATGCAGAGAACTCTGGATTGGTGTAGAACTCTAACAAGCATACTGGTAACTAAATAAATACGATGATAAATTTCGAATACGGAATTGTTACAATCCCAACCTATCAAAGCCTTAACAGCTCGTTTATGCAAACTTATTTGCCATCAGAGGCGAATCGTGGTTTATAGTGTTCTGAACAATTGATCTGCATAAGCGCGGAGATTATTTGATATTTCTATTTCTATAGCAAGCAAGGCCATTTTCCCTGGTTGCATTCAACAACAAATGTAATTTACAATCTAAGTCCTCTATAGCCACAATACTCACTTCTTTCAAAATACATTAGTTGTTAATGGGGAATGGTTGGATAGAATGTTGTCATACGCTCTCTTAATCAACATTAATAAATGTGTTTTGTGTGGGTCACATTTTCTTGCTGGATAAGGCTAATCTATAATCTCAATATTTGTTTGACTTACGTTTGATCATCATAACGATCTATTGAATATAATTGCGATTGGTGAGCTATTATTGCCTTGAGTGCGTTCGCGTGCCCCCATTATCGACATTAATTAATGGGAGCAAATATCTACGCCCGGATGGGCTATTTTTTCTTAGTAGATATTGCTAATTTATCATCCCAAATATTTGCTCCCATTATAACTGTATAGCTACTGTGATTAATGACGAAATGTAGCTTTGAGTTAGCATACTAGGTAATTACATCCGTATGAATCGACTGACGGACGGACACGGCGAGAGCAATACGCTTCCGCCAAAGTGTTGATGGATAAAAATGAGAGAATAATGCCTTAAGATTAATATTTGATTCTTTAAAACAATTTGACTAAGGGAATCGAGATACCTTCAAACAGGACTTGTCCTAATTACTTTTAGTTTCGTCATCTTATGCTAAATGATAGGATGATAGGATACGAGTGTTATAATAATACAATTAGATCAACTATTGCATTATGTGTATATCCCATGAATTATAAACGGATTTTACATCCACAAACCATAGGTGCGGATACTGAATATGTGGTGATTACTCAACTTAAAGTACGGTACTTTTATATAAAATTTGCATTTAACTAAATTATTTTTGTATTAAGTGAAAATATAACTGTGAACATATATGTACATTCAATCCAGTCCATCAAACTAGTTTTTATATATTATTTATTATATTTTGCGCTATAAAATAGGGACTACAAATTCAAATTACTATTTTGTGTTGTTCCTACTTTTATTTCGAGGAACAATATATATTTTTTTTAATGAGTTTTACACCTTTCGGCCATCGTAAATTTGGTTTGAATTTATATTTGAAGATAACATTGATTTTTCAAATCTTCGATAATATATAAACAGTTTATTTTAATAATTGGATTTCTTTGAACAATTGACCCACATATTAGTTGACAAACCAATATTCGGAAAAAATATAAAAGTGTCATAGCCATATTGATCTTACATGGAAATATTTAAAAAATGAATATATAGAAATCGGAATACAATCATTGATGATATTTTACAAGAAAATATAGTTAACTAAACCATTGTTAATAATTACCCACCCTTTTCGCAATGTATATAAATTCCGTGTTTTATCTTAATCATATTAAGGTTTTACTCCCATCGGCCATCGTATTATTAATCAATTACAATTTAGAATATGAATTTAGCTTTTAGATGCTTTATGATATAAATATAATGCCATTAACATCAGGATTTAACCTTGAAGAAGCCTTTATCAGGCTTACAAAATAAAAAAATATATATATAAGAAAAACACCCCTGTCCAGCCATCGTAATTTTCTACTAGAAAATTTGCGAACAAAAAATGCCAACATCATTTTTTATAAAGTATGTATGTTGAACTTTCAAAAAATATATGGTGTCAAGATTTAACATGCAATGCACACGGGAACCTGTTTTAGTGGTGTCTCCGGCCGCACTAAAATCCTCTATTTCAGTGGCGAAAAATCTTGTATTTGGAATCGACATTTTTAAATGATCATAAATATCAAATCGCTTCAATCAAACATGGAACAAGTCAGATTTCGCATACAGATACCCCTGTATTCCTTTTATACCGATTGAGTGTACATGTCAGCAATGACATAAGGCTTTAAATGTGTTTGAGTAAAACCTCTGACAAAATAGCTTATATCTAAATTGTGTTTAGCAGAAAAACATTACCGGTATGCAATGGAATAAAATTCGATATTCCCATAACAAATCAAAACTATAAGCTGTTCATATCTGAATCTAGAACGATGTATTCAATATTTAACGATAATGGACACCCACGTTGCTAAATGTCGGGTAAACAAGTAGGCCTACGAAATAAAATACCAAGTGACCCAGGAGATGAGAGGACAACCAGGAAGTATATCCAGTGCCTTAGTGCCATGATTGCGATCGAGCATAACAAATCTATTCTTTCTATAAAAACACACGTCGCGCCAATGTAATCCCATTATCTTTTTCAATATTTTATTAATGTTTGGCATTTCCTCTGATTTACAAACTATATTCAACCAGTATAAAAAATGAAAGTTCGTGCAAGAAAATAAGTAACTATGATCATATTTTTAATTTACGAAACCAATCCTCAAATGTTTAGGCTACCAATACGCGTTGTGTATTTTTATTTTTATTTTTATTTTTACTTTTATATCTCTTTTACGTCCCACTTATACGCAACGATAGAATCAGGGATGATATGATAAAAGGGAATGAAAACGTGGAACAAGCTTTATTGAGGTAACAAATTGTTGCGCAAAATCCCTAAATTTTCATGCATGTAAAATATCTGTTTTGACGAGGATCGACGAGGGTCAATGTCTGCTTCCATAATAAAGAAATGCCAATGTCAATAAACCAAAACTTTGAGAATAAAACCCATATCACGAAGTGTTTACGGCAAGAGTTTCGATTCTTGTAGCTTAATCGAACCGTATGATCCAGTATGTCTAATCGCCTACACATGTTTTGGTCATTCTTATGATCACCGTGAGAAATATTTAACTAACAGATGCATTATTGAACGATATAATAATCTTTTGTTGGTTATTTTTATATCGGGTCATTGCGTGCAGTTACTTCCAGGGTTAAGAAAACTTATGTCATATTACACTGTATGAAACTTATCGAATATTAATTACATTATGACCATATCAAGCAATTGCGTTGGCGGAGCGCGCTCAGAAAGTATTCATGTCCAGGGTATATGTAATGAATAGCATTTGCAAATGAATCAAACATTCTGCGTTATAAGAATCCATGGGAAAATCTCGCATACCAAAAGCCTACCTTGGCAAAACCCCTTTTGGTAGACTTCACCGGCGATAAAAGAAGCAAGTCTCCAGTAAATATTCTTACCACATCTTTACGAATACCATTTTTACTTTGCGCAACACAATTTGGTAGAATAAGTAGCTTAATTTTATGGCCAAATAAAAAACACTTACTCTGCTATCGGTTTTACTCTTTAATCGCCGTATTTTATCCTGCAGCTTTTCGATATAATCCTCCTACAACATAGAAATGTACATGTAGTGATCTATCGCTTTCATGACATTTGCAAATTTAGATTTTGACCTTTCAACTTCCATGTTGATACTTACTGACTATAATCATTTACTATCTTGACTATAATCCTTGATTGGCTTTGATAAGGGTTGTTTCATATACCAATTTCGGAAAGTGAGATGTTTGAACATCACGCTACTTCAACATGGTAATACATGTACATGTATACCACTGTTCTTGATCACATACCATATCGTGGTGTTGTGGTACATTGCATAGCAGCTCCTCCTCTGATTTGCTCTTCTTCAAGATGCCCTTACGAGCCTTACCGCCTTCTGCAAAAAATAAATAAATGAATAATTAATAATACGTGTACAAAATGTAAACTTTAAGAGACCAGCAGACAGTACAAGTACATGTTTATTTATGTGCGTCCCAAGAGGAAGCTGTGATAATGTCGATATTGCAATACAATGTTTAGAGTATTGAAAATGATTTTCACAAATACTTAACCCATGTTTACTTTTTTTTATTTACTCACCATATAATATATATTTCATTATTTTCATAAACAAGTATCCACAAAATGGGGTATGCACAATTTTCAAACTATATGTATATCCAGATTGAAAACAAAACACACATTTTAATTATATCCAGAACGTATTTAAAACAAACACTGCAGTTATAATAATAGAAATATTTAGCTATAGGACTTCACATATGCAGGTATGCTAAAAATATTTTTAGGCTAAAATCATTGGAAAGACATATCCAAATCACAAATACAAGTAATTCATTGCCTTTATAGAAAGCAAATAGTACATATGGACACTTAAACCTGTAGCATGAAAATATTAACCATTTTCTAATGGGCCAATATAATCTCTTAACCGGCACTTCTGTCAACAAATGTGTAGTAAAACCTATACTCTATGCCATAACTCGTGTCAAAGTTATCAATGAAATAATAATTGATAAAACAAGCCCTTAGGAAATATGGATCTGGGGATAAGACATTACAAGGGTACTTCACAATGCAATGTATACAAAAATATACAAACACAATGTATGGTACATGGAGGTTTGTTTATATATTTTCACGGGGTAAAGGCAAGAACATACTAACAACGATTGCAAATGAGAACAACCAGGTGAAGGTGATTCACGGAGAAAAACAACCTCATGCAACGCTACCGTTACAATCAGATTAAATTTTTTAATCACGTGCTTTACATGTCCTTTTGCAAAATATTTTACATGTTTCTCAGATTTCCAGCTATGTATCTATGCATATTAGCCTATATTATATGTCAAAAACATAACCTGTAAAGACCCTACCAAATATTGTTTGCACACAACCCCTCTCAATGGTGTTTCGAATTAGCTACAAAATACAATACCTATTGTCAATAGGTATTGGGAGCAAAGAAAACAGCATATTATCTGGATCCAAGGTTGATTTCATTTGGGGATTTATAACACCCCTCTATTATGCTCGAAGGCATTTAAGAATGCACTAGGGAAGAGTAAATTCAATCTAGGGTATTGTGACTTTGGTAGGGATATACATATAAATAGCAGACTCTAATAAGAATACGAATATATGTATGCAGAGAATGGGAATGAACATGGAGTGAATATGAAGGTTGTGGCTATGTTGAATTATTGTTTTATGTTTACTTGAACCTAGCTTGTTGCCTCTGCTTAGTTTCAATATGTTAAGCATATTTTACAAAAGTGTAGCCTACTCTTTTTTGTTAGAAAAGACTGTATATTTTCTGTCATATATCTACATTGCGTAGTTAACATTTAATCAAAAAACAAGATTGTCAAGAAAACGACAAGGACCCCGCTTTACGGATTACTTTTAAAATAAGAGGCGCCTGGGGCGCCAGAATGTAGTAAGCGCTACGTGTATATTAAAGCACAACGTGCATTTTACATTGAATTTTACCTGGCAGTGGCGTGCTCATCATAGTCGGTTGTATATAGCTTGCATTGGGCGTCACATTGCCCGCACCATACAATCCAGCCCCGGGTCCCGCAATAGGCGTGCTGGCGGCTGAGAATTGAAGGTCACCGGTTGACCTTGACCTGTGAAGGCGACGGTGACCTCCTTGAGGCGTTGAAGGGAGGATGAGGGCGTCGTCGAGGTCGATATTTCCTGCGATGAAAAGAAAACAAATAATGGTAATAGTGACGGGGATTTTATTGACATTTGAAATCCGCGGGAGCCGAAAAACAAGGGGTTCAATTGTTTGCGATGCATTTATTCTGTTATGTGATAATGGGTAAACAGCAATGTCTAGTTATTTGTGGGGCTCAATGTGCTGTACGAATTATTGCCAAGAAAACAATATCCAACATTACAGAACAAGTTCCTTGAGCGCCGATGAAAAATTTAATGAAAGCCATGAAAAAAAACGTACCATGGCCTTCAGGAAGAAATATCTCGCCATCCGGGCCCATGAGTCCATGGATGACCTCTTGACCTCCAGTCTGACCTTGGTCTGCATGCCCAAGGTGACCTTGACTTCGACCTGGTGTTGACATTACCGGATGGCCTTGAGATCCCATGGTTTGGTGACCGGAACCTACACAAACAATTTATTTGATATTTCTTTTTTGCGTAATCATTGGTCCAGGTAAGACATGTTTTAATGAATTAAAAGTTATATGTAATTACTAGAATGTACTATCGCATAATGCAAAGGGGTTTTATTTCATATAAACAAAAATATATTTTGCAATCGTATCATATACGCAATAAATGAAATGAAATATCCAGAGGAAATTATCATATATTCTTAATTAATTGATATTAATTTACATAAATTTACATCAATAAAAAGCTTATCTAACAATTTGAGACAGATGTATACTTTAATTATATCTTGTTGTATATACTATATATATATTTTCAATTTAGATAAAAATGATAACGATTTTATTTTAATTTTTACTTGAATTGA
>LQRL01109719.1:23943-41728 GCA_001703475.1 Hydroides elegans | reverse complement strand
ACGGATTCGCCACTGCCTAACTGACGAGGCAGCCAAAGCCATTGTGCATGCGTTGGTTATAAGTAAAATCGACTACTGCAATCTTTGGTTCATTAATCTACCCAGTTGTGTAATCGTCAATCTGCTAGAGTTATATCTCGCACTCCCCGGCGAACTTTTGATTGATCGCAAACCGACGAGAAATCTACGATCTCACTCTAGTAATACGCTTCATGTTCCTCGGCAAAAGCTCAAATGTGGCGAACGATCGTTCAGTTTTGCCGCCCCCAGACTGTGGAATAATGTACCCGATCACATTAAGTCAGCGACATCAACATCTCTCTTCAAAAAGAAGCTTAACACTTACCTATTTCAACAATACTTTGGATAAACTCATTTAATAATTGTGCGCTTAGCGGTCCAGACATAACAAGCGCTATAGAAGAACTTACATATAGATAGAGAGATAGAGAGAGAGAGATAGATAGATAGAAAGATAGATAGATAATGTATATCGAAGGATGATATATAGGAGTTAGAAGTGAAGATCATTATAATCTAATCATGATGAACCCAATATAACAGCATACGTGCAACGTATTTGACGACATCTGGTATTTACTAAATACTAAATGTCACTATTTAGATATAAAACATATTTTGTTTGTATGTCAAAATATGATATTCATATAAGATGCTGATGACATTTATCTCATCTAAATAACATGGATATTATTGTCCCGAACCAGACTACTAAAAACGAATAGATTCTAAAAAATAAGATATTTACGGTTATGGTCAAAGTATACATATTGCAATCTAGTGATTTGTTATAAAAGTGAAGCATTGAAGATGTAAGGTTGCAAAGTGTATTTTTCTTGACGTTTATAGAGCTTTCTCTGAAATGAATGGTTTTAAATTATTAATCGAATCATGAATTACTAAGGATCACAAATTTAAGTTTTAAGTGAATTGCGTGAAAAATAAATAATATTTGTATTATACAAATACAATCATTTTGAGACAGAACAAAACATTCCATATCTTTTAATATAATATATGTATTATATAATACGTCCACGTTGTCATTTGATTATTTATACTCATATCCTAATGTATTATCCATTTAATTTTGTATAATCGTTTTTAATTTAAAAAAAACTAACATAAAGTCATCATGACAACGTAATAATGTTTCAAATACATGCAACGCATTATATGTGTTGTTTTTTAAATATTGGAATGATTTATTTTTGGTATCATTGAATAAATATATGAAAGTTCTCCAAAATGTTCAGTAGGGTTCTCTCATTATACCAAAAAGCCTAACAATTCTCTCTTCAAACAAGCCAGTCATGTGTTTATATGCCATTGGCAATCCAACATGCAAGGGATAAGATATGTTGTGCATGTGTTTATCGATATAAAAGCAAATCTGTATCTGTAAATATGCATTTGTAATCTAGTCGTTGATATAAAAATACACAACCAATCAAAGAAAGTAGTCTCATAACTATACCTAATTTCCCAACGGAATCTAAAATAAACATCGAGGTCGTTAACTGGTGGTCAGCAAAGAGCTTATTTGTTTTTAAAAGTCCAAATGTTTGACTTAATAATACATTTCAAGTGCTTATCACCTAAAGAAGGTTTAATTTAAAAGAAATCAGAGTGATGGCGTCAATGTGCAATAAAAAGCGATCTGCAGCCTGGCTTATCTTTTGATTATTTTTGTCCCTTGCTGCATGCAAACAAATATTCAACCGCAAATCAGATTTATGTATAAAGCCAATAATTCCATGGATGATTATTTTATCCACGATGATTAATGTACATAAGATTATTTTAAGTCATCCGGATCACTATTAAAACGAAAACATTGTATTGTCGCCCATCAGTGACACTGAATAAAAACATTTTCTAACGACGATTTTCAATTTGATAAATGGGATACAACATATTCATATTATCTCTAAATTTATATTACACAGTTTTATATTTCTGATATACCATTCCTTACTTCATGAGAAAATGATATCAGTCTATTGCTTCAAACCTTAATGAATGAAAATGAGCCTCACAAAATGAAACAGGGATAGTAGTTTATATTTATAATAACTCTTGATTAGAATAAATTTTTTAGAAACTTATTATACAAATGATTCGCGACATATCATTATGATTTATTCATATGAATTAAAAGACAGCCAAAAAAAGACAACATACCATTTCGAGTTTAATTTCCAAAACAAAATCCCAAGAAAATTCAAGGCCTTGATTTGCGAGTGTTATTGGGATGTGGATAAAGTACTCTCTGAAACAGATATGCCATATGAAAAAACCGACGTATTATTTATTTTAAATGTTAAGGTAACACGACACAAATCAATATTCAGTACATTTGACTTTGCAAAAAAAAGATGTTTTGTGGTGTTTCCGGATAAAATAGCTCATAAAAAGTGTATTATATATATATGAACTCAAGTAATGACTATTAGATAGATGCTCCTTTTTTACCAATACATCTAAGAAGCACATATAATTAAATAAGCCTGAATGCAAATTGAAACCTTCGGTATCCGTTCTCCAGGGTCACTATCTTCCCGCGATATGATTTTAACGATCAAACCAGAATTGCGACTATTTTCGAAATGTTGTCTCAATAGAAATACAGAAAAAAAATTGTACTGATCATGAAAGATTGCCGTCAATCAGCTTATGGCTAAAAAGGTAGAGCGAGGTTCAATGAAGTCGTTAGTCCACCATGGATGAATATGAATTAAATGCCAAAACATACATTTATTACATGATCACGGTGCATCGCTTGAAGAAATGATAAGGAAAAGCTATGATGCAATATTTATGTGTATTGCACCCGGACTATTTTCCGATTGCATTTCCGATATCAAATGTTCATAATAATACAATATAAACATAAATGAATGTTTGAACAATTTATTTCTCATATATTATTTTCTTATCTTAGATGATTTATATAATTGTAACATTTTATAATTCACCCTGATTTTCAATATTATTAAACATAATATATTATCGCCCACTATGACATGGCAAAATAAACTTTTTTGTCAGTGACGATTTTCTTTGTTATTCCATGTTATAAAGATAATACGATATTCAGATTCAATATTGTTAGGTGTTTATTGCACTCAGAGGTCAAATTGGATGCACTTAGCCATCGGCTTCAAAACATTTAATTGGACCCCTTCGTGCATAAACACCTAACAATATTGAACCTTCATAAGGTATTCCCATAATACTCCACCCAATGGGCAAAATGGGCAACCCTGATGACAACTTAGCTAGCTAAAGGGCTTTGGCCCACTATTGATATTCTCACAACCTTATAAAAGAGGTTAAGATATTCAGATATATGCGGATGCTTATGAACATTTTTCTCCTAGTTCACTGATTAAATATATCAAATATACCTAGTAATTCAATGTATCAACTGTTGAACGTATGACTCTTTTGAAATGAACGATGATTAACATGCTCGGCTGACTGAACGCCATTAGTTGCTGCGATTTCTGCTAAGGAGAACTGTTCTCGCACGTGGATGATCAATTTCTGTTGTGGTCTGGGTTACAGGGCATTGTTTTTTGATTGAACATTTTTTGGATTGTCATTGATGCCGACTTTATAAGAAAAACAAATGATATGATTATGATGCATATTTTTATGTATTTTAAAATGATTGTTGTGACGTCAGTGCAATATTCTCTTATTCTTTAGTTTAATTCACTAGGGCAAATTGTTTTGATGAAAAAAATCTGACAGGGTTATAAAATATAAAAAGAGTGAAAGCCATAATTTTTATAAATTCTGTCTAAAGTGATTTGACATTGAACTCTGCATTGTAATAGATTTTAAGATTTTATCTTTGTTTTCATTTATATTTTTTATTTTCATTTTGTCGAACATGTTTTGTTACTTTTAGTGATCAGTTTGTATGATTAAATGCAGTTTGTTCATTCATCAAACTTTCCAATCATCGATAACTATAACAAAATCGTTTTGATGGGCTAAACTGTTCGAAAAGCACCTTGTTGTGTATCATTTATATATTTGTTGCAACTTTATTATTATTATGATTTGATATTATTATGATTTTATCAACCCAAATGTGGCCGTCATGTTTGGGATAAAACTGAAATAATCGAGTGTCTCCTTTTCTTTTTTGCAACATTTTACACTGAAACAAATGTTTTCATATATATTTGCGTTTCATATATATTAATGTCAATTTTTATCTCAAAATAGTTTTGAAATTACATATTGCAAAAATAAATGTTCCAATAAAGTGGCACAATGTTTGAGTACACAATAACAGTGTTTAAGTTATCAACCGAAATAAGGTGAGGTCACTGCTTTTTATACCTGGCATCGAGCTGTATGAAAGTATACTGACAAAGTAGTGTAGTTGACACCAATGTTGGTAAAAATTTGAGCTCAAATCAAACTTTAGCAAATGTGGCATGACATTTGTTTACAACAAGAATACATAGTGATGATTTAAGCATTGTCGCTTGATGGTATGATGATGACTTTTTTTTTAATTTAAACAAGACCTCATTGAGACATGATCCCCCGTGCAGCAAACAACTCGTTCATGTGTATAATTTAAAGTTTCATCCGATTTCCTACTTACACATGATATAGCTTTCGCGGAATCCCAAAATCATGAAGCTCAGACACAGTAGGCTCTGACATGTTTGATCGATCAAACTGTAACCTCAATCTTGACCATTTATTATATATATTCTATCACTGTGTGTAGTGTCAGAATCCTATGACAAGGATTTCATACACAAATACCACGAACTAAGTTTTTCGAATTTTGATACAAATATATCAAAATATCTCAAAGCTCAGGCACCCGTAATTTAAAAATCTTGTGATCAATCAACCTTAAACCTCAACTCTCCAAATCTATATATATTATTCTACTGTGTAAAGTTTCAGAGCCCTATGACAAGGGTTTTATACAAATAACCCGCACGCAAATACAAATATCCCAAAATATTCCAAATTCATCTTGTGCAGACCTCCGTAATTTCAACATTTTTGGATTGATCAAACAGAATCTTCAACGTTCAACAAATTTACATTCTTAGTCAAACAAACCGAAACCTCAACGTTGCACATCTTTAACATACTTTCTAACCCTGTGCGTAATAAAAATGAAATGCAATGATTACTTACATGAATAGAAATACAGCCTTGACCAGAGAGGTACCCTGACGCGGACAGACGGACGGACGAACAGGCGGACAGACGGACAACCTGAAACCTATATCTCGCCGTTACACGGGGGATAATAACGTTTGAATTAGCTCAAAAATAATCAACTGCTCAGGATCACCTCTATTATCATTTTCCGATCGTGTCCCCGTGCTGCTTAGAGACTGTAACAGCATGAATAGAAGCGCATCGTATGTGAATCAAGATATGAAATATGACTTGGATGATATTAGTCATAATTTAAACTTGTGTTTGATATGTTGCCTATGGAATGGTAGATGCAGCCGTAACAAAGATTATATAAGATATTTTCATCTTGAACAATAAAGCAGCGTGTTTACCTTATAATTGTATTTAGTGTTTGACTGTTCGAATTTGAATATGTTTTCAAATCGGTTGATATAGTTTATATGAAATTATGAAGCTTTATACTGTGCAATGTTTTATTTGATCTTATATGGGTACGTAGAAACTTTTGTGACCCTACTGAATTCCGGTTGCCATTTGGGTTGATATTTTGACCATCACGAGAGTAATAAATAGTTTATGCCGAATGATATATTGTACTGTGGTGATTGAGACTATGTATTAAATCATAAGCTAAATTTAAATATTGTTTTACACAAATTTAAACACAACGTTTGTATTGCATATAAAGCTTGGTCCAGTAATCACATGAGCCACGGTTTGTGTGGAATTGCAAAGCATATTACATTTAAATGCAACTTTAATATTAAAAAGGGGTATTAAAATTCAAAACCCCTATATTTCATTAAGGGTATTCATTGATTGCAGGCGATATAGGCGATAAAGGCGATATATGCGAAATAAAGGAAAGTCAACCGAAAGTAATCGGTAAATTGTCTAAGTCCATCAGCAGTCCCTACGTCGAACAGTCCAAAAACTTAAACTTAACCTCTCGGCGTAAAAGGGTACATGAACGAATTAGAAACATGACAAGATGCGCAAACTCCTAGGCATTCTTTCATTAGATTATAGGAATGGGTCGATGCAAAAGTGGCTTAAGTAGACTTAATTTTTGTTTTGGTGGTATCATTTTATTCAAAATATATTATTCAAAACTTACGATTCAATCATCATCGGAGTCGCTCTCGTCATGACGAATAATTTTGAATAAAATTAGGAAATAAAAAGCTTTCAATTAAGTATATTCTATTAATTATATACAATTGCACGCATCCCTTCATACATGGATACTTTTCACTACGGAGGTGCAGAAGCGCACTGTACTGTTATAGACTATGGTGGTTATTAAGGAGTATATTCTGTGGGGCCAAACTCTATTAGCCGGTGTAAACAAGAGCCATCTAAAATGGGCACTGGCTTGTACCTTATTATCTAGCATGTCAAAGACTTTAAATGTGTCAAGTGAAGGTGCAGAAGTGCATTGTTCCGTAATAGACTCCTGTGTTTATTAGGGATATATTCTATTGGCTACGGGGTAGATAATATTCCTATGTGAATGACACTGGTCTGTCCTTAATAGATGACTAATAAAAGGACTCTAGGCACCAAAATCAACGATTTATTAGAGAGGAACAGATGATTACATTTTCGCTCGACCCTGGAAATGTTGTAAAATTTTAAAAAGTGTATATAAAGAAACCATAGTAAATCAAGTTCTTTATATAAAAGTTCGATATGCCCAATAGGGGTTTGGCCTAAAGAGAACACTGTAAAAATTTGGTATCCAACAAATAAATTATTTAAAGATAAACTCGTTTGACCGGGGCTCATGTGATTACTGGGCCAAGCTTTACAAGCACGTATAATAAAAAGCGACATAAAGATCAATGCTACAAGTAGTTATGAAGCGTTTGCAATTAAAAATAATAAAGATATTGATTGGGTAAAATTCTACCATAGAGTATTCAAGGAGTATTAAAGCGATCATAGTCAAGCAATGATATTGATTAATTGCCTAGGGTGGCATTCGAACTTGTAGTGCAAATAATTGTTTGTATTTTATTTTCAAGCAAAGCAATCAAATCTCTTCCAAAAGTTACCATTGTTAATAGTTCGAACGTTAAATAATTTACTGGCATAGGTATTAGATAATACCATTGCAAAGGTATGTATCGTTTGAGTGTTCGAAAAAGGCATCTCGTTCAAAACGTCACATTCATGTTGAAATCTTTAACCAATAGAGTTTCTGATCAGTTTCCTATCAGTTGAAGTATATAATTAAAGTCTTTAATAAAAAACTCCAAAATTTAACAGTTAGTTTCCTTCATAGTCATTGTTGATACGATGGCCGAAACGTGACAAGTGCAACACAAAATAAACCCAGCACAAAAAAAGAGAGGCACTCAATGATCTATTTTTAAAATTGATCTCAATCTATGCATTGTTTAGCGGAAGATGATCAGATATATTTGACATCAGCTTTATATGCTGATTCACATTAAAATGTTTATTCTCAAGTTGCAAGCAAGAAACCCAGAAAAGCTAATGCAAGCAATCATGGAATCTCCTATAATAACTAGAATAACTATTTAAAGAAATCCAAAGTGTTTCAGTATTATTCATCCATAGATTCGTTTAAAGAGACTATAATTGAATACATCAACATCGGTTGATATATTTACAAACATATTCCAAGAGTAAAATAATCGTTTCGAAAAAAATATTTGTTCTGTTCTGAAAAAGTGGCGAGCAAGGAAAGGCTGCTGCAAGAATAAACATTTACTCGAATAATTCGTTGAGTACCCTCGTCTTAACTAAATTCTGTAGCAGTCACCTTTTGCCTTTCAAATAAAAATCACTGAACTTAATGTAGATAATCTAGCTGCAATTACATTCCAAATTTTATAGAATATACTCCGTCTTTTAATATACCTTATGTTACTTTTGTGTTATCATGGCAATCCATATTGTCATGGTATATGCTGGTATGAAAGGTCTGTTTGTTCTTAAAAATAAAAAGGAAGAACACCACAAACATACGTTACGAATACAAACAATACATGATTGGCTCTATGGATATACGAATGATTTATTTGTTGACTATGTTGCATAAACATATAACAGCTTTTTTCACAAGTTCAGTTCCCATTACACCTGTCCTGAATAGACAAGTTACGTGCTTGTATGCTGTTAGCAATCTCGCATAAAAGGCCAAGAAATGCAAAGCATGTTTTAGTCATGTGTTAGCAAACGCAGGCGCATACATATATGTGGTATAGTTCATTTTAATTACGGATAATAAATGATAACCAATAACCAAATATATTTATTTTTCACATAACTTTTAAGCCACAGATCAAATAGGATTAGGGCCTGTTCAATGAATCACAGTTTTGTCGTAAATTGAGCTTAATGAGTATGCTTTTCACAAACATAAAAATTCTTTATAGCAATTATCAATTTTTCCCGGTGGTAATCCGTTTCAAAATTTAAAATAAATGTGTTTCAACGTTGTACGATACGTTCATTGGGTGAAATACTCCTGGAATAAAATTGAGATTACAGCTATAATGGATTATCACTGCTTACGTATAAATTAAATTATATTTCTCATTGAAAGAAAATATACTTACTTGGTAGGTTTCGATATACATATAATTGTTCAATATAGATTTGAATAGAAATGTGCTTAACAATCAAACTCTAAAAGACTGAATCAAAAATAAAACTTGAATTTATATCATTATAATATTTCATAGTTTCAGGAAAATACAGGAAAGTATTTGCCTCAAGGAAGACCATCCGGTAGGACCTAAGGTGAAGCCTGAGGTATCTTCCGAGCGGTTTCCTGAGGTGAGCATATCTTCCCGTATTTTCTTTAAAACGTGAATTTTTATTTTTTTATTTCATAATTTGGTGCTTATAATGCTAAGAATTGTTATAATACAAGACCAAGCGCACTGCTCAAGGCCAAAAATAAGGATTTTCAAGACTTGAAACGTCCATCGATCTGCCGCCCGAGAGAGTAACGTTAAGAATAAAAATGGCCAGATATATAAGCTTAAATATGTCAATTAGCATTTGGTCATACTTATCACGATATCAGAAAATCAGAAAAGTGGAAAGCCTTATGACACGTTTTTATGTTTTCTTTATAAAACAACATCAACGTCATGTGGAATAAAAATACTAATCTATGATTATAACCTTGGTACTGCCAATTACCACATGTCTTAATGAAGGTTTAATATGTTACAACACAGAAGTTAGGATTAGTACTTTGTATCAATTCTAAATTTTTTTTAATCGAAAAATGCATTGACATCATGTAGTTGATATACTTGTTATCATTTGATATCTTCATATACCCCATTAACGAATTAGAGTTGTAAATAAATGTATTCCTATTGGCACAAGACCTATATTTGTCATATTTGTTTGTAGTTTCAAACATGTCGCATTCCATGTTTTTTTAAATCCTAAATTAAAATTAGTATTAAGCCATTTGTTTTGGCATTCAAGCCATTGCTTATCAAAATACCAGTTATAAATGTTATATAAATGGTTATGGAAATGCATAACGTAATTAAATCTATTGAATTACTAGTAAATGCTCTGATGTGAAACGTAAGGATTATCGGTTCGGCCTATATAGTATTATATAACACTAATGCATGGAGAGTTCACTTCATTTACAGCAGGCGCATTGGAGAACCAACAATATCAATGAGTCAAATCGAGTTACATTTGAAAAGATGTCTTCAAAAGAAATACAATTGACACAGGCAATTATTAACAAGAACTATGACAAGGTAAATACATTACTTAAACAGAGTGATATTATTAAATGGATCAACAAACAAGTTTCAAAAAATCACTTAAAGAACCATTGCCTACCGGACAGTTTTGAGTGGATAACTGCGATTGACGAGGCATGTAGCGATTCTTCGCATTCTGTCATGCAGAAGATTGTAGATGCTGGCGCTAATCTGTACAACATAAACAGTAAAGGCGATACAGCCTTGACATGGGCATACCTCAATGAAACTGACACATTATCGAAAGTTAAATTTCTTTTAAATAAGGATAAGGAATTGCTGCATGCAACTACCAAAAAAGGATTCAGTGCTCTGCATAGTGCGGCACAAACGGGACAGTTTGATGTATGTGAGTATTTGCTACAGCACGGCGCTGATGTCGATGCACAGAACGATGAAGGGGCAAGCAGTATGCACATTGCTGCCAGGCGCAACCATTCAAATGTCATAGCATTGCTTCACCAGCACGGTGCTAACATCTGTTTACGTGATACATTTGGCGATATACCACTGATGCGTGCGGCGTTATATGGTGCCCATGGTGCAATGCAAATACTCATTAACTTAGGCAGCGATGTACATGCCACTGGTCAGTGGAAGCGCAGCACCCTCCATAAATCCGCTGAGGCAGGAAGTATTGAGTGCTGCGACGAGTTGCTCCAACGAGGCGTGTCAGTAAATGTCAGGGACGAGAGTAATATCACACCTTTGCATAGGGCGGCATTAAAGGTCATACAAAATGTATAAATTTCCTCATCGATCATGGAGCCAATGTAAATGCAAAGTCGGATTTTGGTGCGACCCCACTACAAATTGCATGTAAGAAGGGTCATTTAAGTACCGCACAGGCCCTCTTGTCGCACAGGGACTGCGATGTCAATATAAGTGATAACGAAGGAAAAACCGCAATGGATCTCGCGGCCGCCAACAACCAACAGCACATCGTTTCGTTTTTGTCCCAGTTATATTTCGCAAAGGAAATAACAAAACCAATAGAAAAGGAACTTTCCGCTATGAAAAAGGAAGTGAAGGTTCAAGAGCAGCGCTACAACGTGACCCAAGGAATAGACGCAATGTGCATAAGCGACGACAAAAAATCATCAGGTAATTTTATAGCAGCTATACAGAAGATATTTGTGAGCGTTTATAATTTTATAAGCAATTATCCTAATGTATATATCATACATGCTCAGCGTGTACTACGTAGTTAATACAAATTTAAAAAAAAAACAGAGCCACATCTTGAATTCATATTTGTCTAATGAACACACATGCCTATTTGTTTGCTTTAGCACTAGAGCTGAAAAGGGCAGTAAGAAAGAAACATGCATTGGCTGGTGCAGAATTTAGAGCCAATGGATCACCTCGATTATTTGTTCTCACTTGAAGCTCTCAATCGTGAGGAGTATGAACTAGTTCGAAAGCAACTTACTGCTGCAGAAAAGGTTATTATATATTTCATTTTATTTCAGTCAATCATTATAAATCTGTTACAACTTTAGGCGAATGATATATTGAAAAGCAGCAAACACTGGTTGAACCATGATGTTATCAGTTTATCACTGATTAAAATGTTTTAGTTTTAGAATAAAAATATAACAATTTGACATTAATATCATAATTATTTATACAGTAAGTATTCTTATTTAAGATACCATTTATGATACACAATATATGAGATTTTGTTCTAAATTAGAAATCAGTGTTTTTATTGTAATCACCATTATTATACAAGTTGTTATTATTACTGTCACATGTTTCGCTTTATTTTTTAGACAAGATGCATGATTCTTGCGCTTTTGGACAAACCAAATGATTCATGGGCTCCGATCTTTCTGGAATCGCTACGTGAACAATCCTCATTTGCAGCTGACAAACTTCTTTCTGAATTATGATAAGTGAAAAAAAACACATCTTAATTTAAAAGTACGTTTGGCATTATATTCTTTATATTAATATAAAGTATGGGTTGTATAATGGTTAACGTAAGTAGACAATTGTTTGAGCATTCAGCTCTTTACATGATAACTAGACGTATAAAACTTATTCCATGTTTAGTTATGTTATAACTTGGCTATGTATACATGTTAACCCGATGTTGGTTAATTTATATTTAAAGAATGTATTTAGAAATTTTGGAATGTTTGATGATTATTGATTGGATGTGTTTATGTGTCCGTGTGTCGTTTGTTTTGTTCTAATATATTTAATACGTTTGTTTATAATTCAAATAAACATATCCCTACTAATTTGTTAATATGATAAACATAAAAAAATAATAGTTTGCCTAGTTCCGCATACTTCATCGTAGACTTTGCTTGCAATTGATAATTGAGGAATAATAAAACGAATTAATATATTGTGCATGCATCTCTGATTTGTTTTGTTGCAAATGAGTCACGTGAAAAGGCTCTAGTCATTGTATAACTGATCTTGCATTTGTATGGCCTTATCATAATAGCTGAATTATAAAAAAAGATATGCGACATTCATCTTCAAGTATTTTAGTAACACGATGAAGAACACTCGAGTATTATCACTAAGATAACGATAATAAGAAACGGTCTACATTCATCATCAACTCTCACATGACTGTAATGATCCGGTTTTATCTGGATGATGCACCTAACCTTATTTGCACCCAAAAAACATGAATTTAAAATGCGAGACTTGCAATAAAATGCTTTGAACTCATAGCCACCTCGTTTAGCTACCTAAGCATTATTGTCCATAGCCAACAACCACCTCACGTACTAAAACTATTGAATATTCTAAGTTTTTTGCTTATTTCGTGATTCTCACACTGATCTCATTATATGATCTAACATTATACTAAATGTTTCCTTTATACTTATTCTGTTGAAGTAAGTCTAGCAAGGCATAGAAAAAGCAATTTAGTCATCTCGCCATATATTCTGCTGCCAATGATATAATTACTCATTATGTTTGTGCCTAGTTATCTCATACTTTTATATTATTTTTCTGATCACGTTTATGAGAGTAACGTATGTGCGGCCAATACTAATTTGTTGTTCACGTGCATCATTTGATATCATTAATATATCACTTCTATAAAACTTACAGAAAAGGTGTTTTGACTATGCAATCATAAATTATGAAATGACGAAACAGGCTATATTAGTTTATTGTATCAAAAATATCATCAAGACAATAAAACTATGAATAATAGAGTAAAATTACATGTACACTATTGGAAATGATATATGTATGTACTTGTTAAAACCTCCTTGGGCTATTTTTCTACATAAGAAGGTTGATTTACCACTTATATGCATCATTATATTTAATCCGAACTTTAAAGATGGCTATCATTTTCGAGTGTTTTTGTTCAGACAACTTTATCAGGAATGTTTTCTTTTATAACAAGTGCAAGTTCATAAAGTATGCTAGGTCAGACACAATCGAATATTATTGAAGCTTAATGTAATCTGTATAAAAATCAATTGTTTTTCACCATCCTCAAAAATTAATTGTTTTTCATCATACTCATCATAATGCCCGTTTTGCCTTTATTATATATGGTAAAATCTAGCAATATTTTAATAACTGAGCGTTCAAAAATATATTTAATATCAAGTGTAAACGTAAACATTATGCAAATATGTAATTAAACGAGGTAACTTTGAGTTCGGCAATAGTATTTTGAGAGTGCATTATGAATATTTAAAATGTGGTAAGATTTGTCGAACAAATTACGCACCATTCTGCATGAGCTCTTAACACTTTTCTATATTTTCCTTAAATTCCATTTAAACTATGATGAATTAAAATGCTAGGGGTATAAAGAGATACATAATTGTGAATACGAAATAAATAAATTCAAGAGCAGTTCATTACTTTTCGTGGATGAAATAGAATATAAAAGAAATATAAATCAAATTAACAATTTATAAATGAATTCAAATAAAATACCGATACACACTCTCTACTGTATAAGTAAGAAATATATGTCCATTTCACATAATTATCCGTACCCGGATACCCGTTTTAAAAGGTATATACAATGTCAACAGAGAAATAAAAAGTTGGTGAGCTTTAGAGATCTGCAAACACTTATACAATAAAATATCTCTTAAATATGTTCGAAAAAAAATAACTGATGGTCTACTTAAAACAATGAAAATGACCCGGTTTTAAAAGTTATACCTCATTGTGGTGTGTATAAGTATTTTATAATTCTGACGCCGAACAAATCTTGATTTTCAAAAAGTTTTATATATAAGGGCAATTTTTAAAAATGAAATCTGACGTAAAACAAAATATTTTCAGGGAGGTATAAAATCTCCCCATAGCTGTAAAATACGAAATACATGATACACGCCATACTTATCATGACTCAGGGTACGAATGAATTTTCAAGTAGGAAGTTGCACGCTTTCACAGGGCCGCAGTTGGATGGGTCATCTAATCGATTGCGTGTTTATAAGATCTCGGTGATGAATATTGTAAATCGAAGGATGATATATACGAGTTAGACGTGAAGAGCGTTATAATCTTATAATGATAAACCAATTATGACAAAATAAGTGCAACGTATTTTGCGACATTTGGTATATACTAAATACTAAATGTCACTATTTAGATATAAGAAATATGTTGTTTGTATGTCAAAATATAATATTCATTTTATATGCTGATTTAAAGCGCGCTTGCAAAAGAATATGCATAGAGCCGCATGGCATTGATCTCATCTAAATAACATGGATATTCTTGCCCCAAACCAGGCTACGTAAACATATAGTAAACACGAATGGAGTCTTAAAAACAAACTATTTACGGTTGTGGCCAAAGTGTTAATATTGCAATCTAGTGATTTGTTATAAAGCATTAAAGCATTGAAGCATTACAGATGTTAGGTTGCAAAGTGTGTCTTTCTTGAGGTTTAAAGAGATTTCTCTAAAATAAATGGTTTTAAATTTGTAATCGAATCATGAATCACTGAGAATCACAAATATAAGCTTTGAACAAAATGCCTGAAAAATCAATTATATTTGAATTATGCAAATACATTTTGAGACAAAATATTCCGTGTGACTCATGTCTTTTTAAATAATATATGTATTATATAAGTCCACGTTGTCATTTGATTATGTATAATCATATCCTAATGCATTTGCCATTAAATTTTGTATCATCTATTCTTTTTAAAATAAAAACTAACGTGAAATCATCATGACAACGTAATAATGTTTCAAATACATACGACGCATTATATGTTTTTTTTTATATTGGAATGATTTATAATTTGTAATATTTAATAAATATATACACAGTTCTCCAAAATGTTCAGTAGGGTTCTCTCATTATACCATAAGGCCTTACAATTCTCTCTTCAAACAAGCCAGTCACGTATATATTTGCCGTTGGCCATCTCACATGCAAGGGTATGACATGTTGTGCATGTGTTTATCGATATAAAAGCAAATCTGTATCTATAAATATGCATTTGTAATCTAGTCGTTGATATTGAAAGAATAATACAAAAGAATCAATGAAAGTAGTATCATTACTATACGTATATCCTAAAGGAATTAAAAATAAACATTGAGGTCTTTCATTGGTGGTCAACAAAGAGGTCATTTGTTTTTAAAAGTCCAAATGTACGCCTTGATAATACATAATAAGTGTTTATTACATGGTTAAGGTGTATCTTTTAAAAGAAATGATAGTAATGGCCAATGAGCAATAAAAAGCGCGCTGCAGCCTGGCTCATCTTTCGATTATTGTTCTCCCTTGCTCCATGTTAACAAATATTCAACCGCAAATCAGATTTTTGTTTTAAACTAATAACAACATGGATTTATGTTCCAATTAGCAATCTTAACTGGATGATTATTTTATCCACGATGATTAATGTACATAAATAGTATTTTAAGTCATACTGATTACTATTCAAACGAAAACATTTAATTATCGCCCAGCAGTGACATAAACCACTTTTTAACGACGATTTTCAATTTAAAGAAAGGAATACAACAAATTCATGTTATCTCTAAATAAATGTAACATAGTTTCGTATTTCTGATATATCATTCCTTACTTCATGAGAAAAAAATGATATCAAACTATTGCTTCAAACCTTAATGAATGAAAATGAGCCTCGCAAAATGAAACCACTATGAGTCCCTCTGATTATCATCATGATAATTCTTTTCACGACATTTTGGTCTAAATATTGTTTTACCACATTTTTTTAAAGTTAATTTGATGGGAAACGTTTGTGATAAGAATTATATTTGTTATTAACTTTCTAGTTTGACAGTTTTCTGTATTGATTTTTCAATATGTTTTTATTGTATTAAACATATCATTATATTTTTTCCTTTAAATACCTGAATAAATTTGCAAGTTGATTTCTTTCATTTAAGTTTATGCGACTATTTTTAATTACGGGAGCTTTGAATCTGAAATGCAAACATAATCTCTGTTAATAAAAGGCAAAGATAACGATACAATGTGAAACAAGTAGGATTTTCTTGGACTATATCTAGTCTCATATAAGACAAATATATCTATTGCTCAATTTAGTTTTTGTTAGTCAATAAATGAGTCGACAACATACATTTATTAGTTAGAACTAGCAAAATAAAATCAACATGTCTACTAAAGAAATACAATAAGCACAGGCTATTATTTACAAAAAATATGAAACTATAAATACTATACTTCAAGAGAGTGACACAAAAGAATGGATTAACAAAAACTATCAACATATGAATTACACAATCATCGCCAACCAGATATTTTTGAATGGACGACAGCAATATGCGAAGCATGTGGCAACGCTTCCATTTCTATAGTGCAACAAGTTGTGCAGGCTGGGGCTAATTTGTACAACATCAATAGCAATGGCCACACAACCCTAATATGGACATGTAATTTTATAACAGATTGAACATTGTCGAAGGTTAAGTTTCTTTGAATCAGGATTTTTAATTATTATTGCATGTAACCACCAACCGAGGTTTTAGTGCTTTGCATTGTGCGGCAAAATCGGGACAAGTTGATGTTTGTGAGTACTTGCTGCAACAGGGAGCCGATGTCGATAAACAGATCCGTAACAAGTCAAGCAGTATGCACCTAGCTGCCTTGAACAGCCAGCCAGATGTCATAAAAATACTTCACCAATATGGAGCCAACCTTGAGCTATGTAATCGATTCAACAGCAGGCCGCTTTATTTAGCAATATTAGGAGGTGCACAAAATTCATCGAAAACACTTATTGAGATGGACGGGTATATGAATGCCACTGGCCAGAGGAAACGGAAAGTACGTGAGCATTTGATTCAAAAGGGGGTCGATGTTGACAAACAAACTTTTATAGATAGTAGCCCTATGCACCTTGCTGCTCATTTAAACCAATATGCGGAAATAAAATTACTTCATCAGCACGGTGGCAGCGTTTCGTTGTGCGATGAAACCAAAAATACACTACTTATTCGGGCGGCATCACAAGGTGCACACAATGCCCTAAAACACTGATTGAGTTAGGAAGTGATTTCAATGCAACTGGTAAGCGGAAGCGCAACGCCCTTCATCATTCTGCGCGGGCGGGCAGCATCAAGTGCTGTAGGAGCTGATTGACCGCGGTGTACGTCAGGGACAATTACGAGGTCACACCTTTGCATCTTGCGGCTTTTAATGGTCATACAAAATGTATAAAAAATCTTCATGCGGCAAATATCAATGCCAAATCGAAACAAGGCTGGACCTCACTGCATAGAGCATGTAAGAAGAGGCATTTGGGTGCCGTGCAAGTACTTGTATCCCACCAG
>LQRL01109719.1:0-17812 GCA_001703475.1 Hydroides elegans | reverse complement strand
AGCTAATTTTAAATATTGTTTAACACAAATTTTAAACACAACATTTGTATTGAATATACAAGCATGTATAACAAAAAGCGACATAAGGATCAATGCTACAAGTAGCTATGACGCGTTTCAATGATAAATAATAGATATATTGATTGAGTAAAATTATACAATAGAGTATTCAAGGAGTATTAAAGCGATCATAGTCAAACAATGATATTTATTAATTGCCTAGGGTGGCATTCGAACTTGTAATGCTAATAATTGTTTCATTTTCAAGAAAAGCAACCAAATCTCTTCCAAAAGTGACATTTACCATTGTTAACAATTCGAACGTTAAATAGTTTACTGGTATAGGTATTAGATAATACCATTGCAAAGGCATGTATCGTTTGAGTGTTCGAAAAAGGCATCTTCTTCAAAACGTCACATTCATGTTGAAATCTTTAACCAATAGAGTTTCTTATCAGTTTGTTATCAGTTGAAGTATGAAATTAAAGTCTTTAATAAAAAACTCCAAAATTTAACAGTTAGTTTCCTTCATAGTAATTGATATGATGGCCGAAACGTGACAGGCGCAACACAAAATAAACCCAACACAAAAAAGAGAGGCACTCAATGATCTATTTTTAAAATTGATCTCATTCCATGTATCGTTAAGCGGAAGGTGATCAGATATATTTGACATCAGCTTTATATGCTGATTCGCATTAAAATGTTTATTCTCAAGTTGCAAGCAAGAAGTCCAGAAAAGCTCCTGCAAGCAATCATGGAATCTCCTATAATAACTAGAATAACTATTTAAAGAAATCCAAAGTGTTTCAGTATTATTCACCCATAGATTCGTTTAAAGAGACTATAGTTAAATACATCAACATCGGTTGGTATATTTACAAACATATTCCTAGAGTAAAATAATCGTTTCGAAAAAAAAATTTGTTCTGTTCTGAAAAAGGTGGCGAGCAAGGAAAGGCTGCTGCAAGAATAAACATTTACTCGAATAATTCGTTGAGTACCCTCGTCTTAACTAAATTCTGTAGCAGTCACCTTTTGCCTTTCAAATAAAAATCACTGAACTTAATGTAGATTATCTAGCTGCAATTACTTTCCAAATGTTTTAGAATATACTCCGTCTCTTAATATGCGTTATGTTACTTTTTTGTTATCCTTGCAATCCATATTGTCTGTTTCATCAACTTTGTTCTTAAAAATAAAAAGGAAGAACAACACAAACATTAGTTACGAATAAAAAAAACAATATATGATTGGCTCTATGGATATATGAATGATTTATTTGTTGACTATGTTGCATAAACATATGACAGCTTTTCTCACAAGTTCAGTTCCCATTACACCTCTCCCGAATAGACAAGTTACGTGTTTGTATGCTGTTGGCAATCTCGCATATAAGGCCAAGAAATGCAAAGCATGTTTTAGTCATATGTTAGCAAACGCAGGTGCATACATATATGTAGTATAGTCCATTTTAATTACGGATAATAAATGATAACCAATATCCAAATATATTTATTTTTCACATAACTTTTAAGCCACATATCAAATAGGATTATGGCCTGTTCAATAAATCGCAGTGTTGTCGTAAATTGAGCTTAATGAGTATACTTTTCACAAACATAAACATTCTTTATAGCAATTATCAATTTTCCCACTGTTAATCCATTTCGAAATTTGAAATAAATTTGTTTCAACGTTGTACGATACGTTCATTAGGTAAAATACTCCTGGAATAAAATTGAGATTACAGGATAATGGATTATCACTGCTTACGTACAAAATAAATTATATTTCTCATTGAAAGAAAATATACTTACTTGGTAGATTTCCATAGATATAATTATTCAATATAGATTTGAATAGAAATGTGCTTAACAATCAAACTCTAAAAGACTGAATCAAAAATAAAACTTGAACTTATATCATTATAATGTTTCATGGTTTCAGGAAAATACAGGAAAGTATTTGCCTCAAGGAAGACCATCCGGTAGGACCGAAGGTGAAGCCTGAGGTATCTTCCGAGCGGTTTCCTGAGGTGAACATATCTTCCCGTATTTTCTTAAAAAAGTGAATTGTTATTTTTTATTTCATAATTTGGTGCTTATATTGTTAAGAATTGTTATAATACAAGACTAAGCGCACTGCTCAAAGCAAAAGATAAGGTTTTTCGAGACTTAAAACGTCCATCGATCTGCCGCCCGAGAGAGTAACGTTAAGAATAAAAATGGCCCGATGTATAAGCTTAAATATGTCAATAAGCATTTTGAGGTACTTATTACGAAATCAGAAGATACTGCAAGTGGAAAGCCTTATGACATGTTTTATGTTTTCTTGATAAAACAACGTCACGTCATGTAGAATTAAAATTATAATCTATAATATAACCATGGTACTGCCAATTACCCCATGTCTTAATGAAGCTTTAATATGCTGCAACACAATGCCGTTAGAATAAGTACTTGGTATCAATTCTAAAATTGTTTTTATCGAAAAATGCTTTGACATCATGTAGTTGATATATTTGCTTTACATTTGATATCCACACTTGCGTAATTGACCCAGACATATCTTGCCTTTTGCTTAATAGTTAATTCATATACCGCATTTACGAGTTAGAGTTGTAAATAAATGTATTCCTATTGACACAAGACCTATATTTGTCATATTTGGTTGTTGTTTTAAACATGTCGCATTCAATATTTTTATTTTGAAATTTTAAATAAAACATTAGTATTAAGCCATTTGTTTTGGACTTTAAGCCATTGTTTATCAAAATACCAGTTATAAATGTTATATAAATGGTTATGGAAACGCATTACGTAATCAAATCTATGGAATTGCTAGTAAATGCTCTGATGTAAAACGTAAGAATCATCGGTTCGGCCTATAAAGTCTTTTATGACACTAATGCATGGAGGGTTCACTTCATTTACAGGAGGCGCATTGGAGAACCAACAATATCAATGAGTCAAATCGAATAATACATTTGAAAATATGTCTTCAAAAGAAATACAATTGACACAGGCAATCATTGACGAAAATGATGACAAAGTAAATGAATTAATTAAGGAGAGTAATATTAAAGAATGGATAAATAAACAAGTGTCGAAAAATGAGCTGGAGAACCATTGCCTTCCGGATAGTTTTGAATGGACGACTGCTATTGGAGAAGCATGCAGTGATTCTACTTTTACCATCATGCAGCAGATTGTGGATGCTGGTGCTAATCTGTACAACATCAACAGTGATTGCCATTCAGCCTTGACATGGGCGTGCGTATGCAAAACGAATACATTACCAAAAGTGAAGTTTCTTTTGAATAAGGATGGTGAACTATTGCAAGCGACTACAAATATAGGATTCAGTGCTTTGCATTGTGCGGCACAAGCGGGGCAAGTTGAAGTGTGTGAGTATTTGCTGCAACGGGGCGCCGAAGTCGATGCACAAAACGATGAAGGGGCAAGCAGTATGCACATTGCTGCCAGGCGCAACCATTCAGATGTCATAAAATTGCTTCACAATCACGGTGCCAAAATTTGTTTACGTGATATATTTGACGATATACCGCTGATGCGGGCGGCGTTATATGGTGCCCATGATGCATTGAAAACATTGATTGAGCTAGGTAGTGATATCCATACAACTGGTAAGTGGAAGCGCAGCACCCTCCATAGATCCGGTGAGGCAGGAAGCGTTGAGTGCTGCGACGAGTTGCTCCAACGAGGCGTGTCGGTAAATGTCAGGGACGAATACAATATCATACCTTTGCATAGAGCGGCATTAAAAGGTCATACAAAATGTATAAATTTCCTCATCGATCATGGAGCCAATGTTAATGCAAAGTCGGTATATGGTAGGACCCCGCTACATAGTGCATGTAAGAAGGGTCACCTTTGTGCCGTGCAGGCCCTTGCGTCACACAAGGACTGCGATGTCAATTTGACTGACAAAAAAGGAAAAACCGCAATGGATCTCGCGGCTACCAAAAACCATCAACATATCGTTTCGGTTTTGTCCCAGTTACATTTTGCAAAACCAATACAAAGGGAACTATCCGCTGTGAAAAACGAAATGAAGGCTTTGAAACAACGAGATGATGTTGCTCAAAGCATAGGCGCGATGTCTATCAGCGACGACACCAAATCATCCGGTAAGCATAATTTTTAATTAAGCGTGTTTCAAAAATATACTTTTGATTCGTTCTATCGTTTCTAACACAACATGCTAAAGGAACAGAATGAATGATACTGTGGTAAATCATAATGAATGGTTGCCCTTTTTTAGCAATGGAGCTGAAAAAAGCAGTAAGGAAAAACATGCACTGGCTCGTGCAGAATTTAGAACCGATGGACCACCTCGACTATCTGTTCTCATTTGAGGCGCTCAACCGTGAGGAATACGAACTAGTTCGAAAGCAACTTACTGCTGCAGAGAAGGTTAATATCCATTCTATTTCAATTTCAAATCAATTTGAATTTGTAAATCAAAATATATGTCAACAAATCTTTAAAATGATATCTTGATTTGCAAAATATTATTTTTTCCTAACGCAATTCGTCAAACCACTTTCTGTATTTCGGTTTAAGACAAGAAGCATGATACTAGCGCTACTGGACAAACCAAATGACTCATGGGCCCCAATATTTCTGGAATCGCTCCGTCAAGGAAGTTCCTTTGCGGCGGACAAACTTCTTTCCGGTCTTTAAAAGACAAGTCAACATATCAAATGAGGTAATCATAATTTACGCATAACAGTATTGATAAAGAATAAGTTTTAGAAATATTTGGTGAGGCACAGGGAATCAATGCAGTTTTTCAGTAAACTACTCAAAAGAACAAAACTACTTTAAACAGGAGAATACCAATTTAACAAAATAATTTTTAACGTTACGTGATGGTAGCTTAGACCTTCAAATAGACTAGGGTATAACTCTTTTTTGAGTACTTTTAGAAACAAAAACGTGTATTTGAATGTTTATTGCCGATAGATTTGTGAATGTAGCTGAAACCTCGAAATTATTCTGATGGCAAAAGATATAATCGACCATCAATTCATCGTCGGTATTTATTAGACATTATCTTCAAATCTAACCTTAATACCCCTTTTAGAGAAAAACATATAACTGATACGACCTTTACATTATATACCTATGAAAATTGCTATTTAAAATTCATTTTTGTTGTTGTAGTCATTTTGAAAATGGTCATATTATATGTTGATACTTGTATTTTTTCCGCTTCAGTATAATGTAACGGCGTCGTTTTATCATTCTTAAATTGATAAGATAACTCAAGATAAACATAGTGTTTGTGATTTAATGGAGGGTATTTTGTTCTAAGAAGAGGTCTTTTATATAAACTTTGTATCATATTACATATTTACCATGCTTTTAGAGGACATAGACACACACTTATTTTGTATGTGAATAGGGTCCAACCTTGAGGATTCAGACATAACTGTTTACTGAAGAGTTTTGCGTTATTTGATAAACCTGAAAACGAGGCGTATTTTAGTAAACGCTTATTCATTTAGCATATTAAATATTTGCTTTGCTTTAAGTTGACTGAGGCACTTTAATATTCTTTTATAAGAAATGTATGAAAAAATGTGTCTCACCTTGATGATCTGGGCATTATTGTTTACTTTGGATTTGTGTTTATTTGACATGCATGAAGATATATTTTTGTAACCGTTCATTCATCTATTCAATGCAAAACACACATAATTTTTAAAAAAGACATGTTTAATATACCAGCCTATCAAACATCAAATTATACCTTTCAAAATGTGCATACAAATAGCTATTCTTGAGAAAAGTATTTCTTATATTATGATAAGAATATCTTTTTGAATATAATAATATTAATTATGAATAAATCGTTCTGTTCGATATATTTTGATCGGTATTTATTCATACCGATTTTACAATTATTGTGTGTAGGAGCAATATTGACAATTTGAGTTTTGTTTCATAAATATAAGTCATCAAAAGTCATATATAATGAAGAACAGAGAACTTTGACGATAACTTATGATCAGAAAAATGTGATTTTAAGCAGTAATACAGACCTTGGTTTACCAAGTGTATTGTAACGAAATTTATAGTGCTTTTACGGCATAGGGACCGATGGTAATATGTGTATTTTATTGGATTTGTATTCCATAAGATATCTGTTGTTAGCTTAATTGCTGTGAGCATTATTAATAATTTAGATTATTAAGTTATAACATACATCTCATCGTCTTATTCGACCATGGCATCATCGTATTTTTAATCCCCTCAGCCTATATTGATAACAATCAATATATACTTTTGCTGCCAAAATAAAAGTTTCGTTCCCTTAAAACCATTTATACACGATTTGCATTTACTATTTTGATCAAACACTGTTTTTCTTTTCAATGATTGTTTTATATTTCTAATATTGCAGTCGTTTGGTGTAGCTTTTCACTTCTTCTTAACGTAAAGTTAATATCTATAGAAAGATTTATTCATATAAGAAACCACTTGGAGCTAGATCGAGGTAAATATTTACGAATAGAAGACAAATTCCTTGGGTGCATACAAACAAACATGAATTGTGGTTCGCAAAAAGAGAGGATAAATATTCTTATTTATAATTACCTATGAGTAAATCTTGTCTTAAATAATTTGGCAGACTTTCAACAAATGGGCGGTGGGCTTTGGGTCCCTATATACATGCCCCGAATATATGGGGTACATAGGAATAGCAGTAATTTAAATAGCAAAAATGGTTCCGATATCACGGTTTTCCTTCAAACTATATTTAAGTTATTTCCAATGTCAATGTTTCGTGTCACTAAAAAATATCCGTTTTTTATAACATCTTTCTCAAATTTATCAAACTTAAATCCTCTCGATTTTTTTCAGTTTTTTCAGTTTCGGCCTTTGATTCATTACCTATTTTATTTCCTGTGAGCACTATCTGAGGTACCGAACATATCTATTGTTTTTTTTTATTGGTAGCTCGATAAATAGGTCCTTACTCACTCTCCTTATCTACGCGGTTAAACACTTGCAAAATGGGTATTTTGTTATCTTTCGATAAAGTAATGTATTTATTTGTCATTTTAAGTATATTGAAAAAGGTTCATATACAATGTAGAGGAATTCATATGAGATTAATATAATTAACCGACCATGCCCCTGTATGTGCATATAGATGTAAATATGCCATGGTATTGTAAGATGACCATATATGAATTCTAGTCTAGGTGTTTGTCTGACATTGGGATGATATTCATCAATCAGGCATGCCTCTGCATGTTAATATGGATAATGTAATCTATTGGTTGATGACCATGTCTATATTCTGGAAATTGCCGTGTTTATGTCTGGATTTATTGCAAAGAAAGTTCTTAGATTACAAGAAAATAATTGCATAAGATGCGAAAAAAAATATATTGTGCCAAATTATTTCAAAAATACTTAAGCAATGATTAGAACTGCTTACATAAATCTATGCTAAAACATGAGTGGCTAGATATCATTATGAGTCAAATATGATTATGAGTAACATATATCTCTTATATATGAAATAACTAATTAACCAATATTCAGATAAAATTTGCCCTATTTCTAACCTTTTGATGCAAGACTCACATATTAGCATAATGCATGAATGCACATAGACGCCTCCGGTACAATTGTGTCAGGGCCATAGTTTATTCAATGTGTATTCGAATAACAAGGACCAAAAAGGCAAAGTAAATATACTTTGGCGTGCTATAGATTAACTACCGTAAACCGATCGTCAGAGTTTGCATTCAATCAATTGTTGACAGAATAAATGGTATTTGTGATTTAATAGACCGTTAGACCACAGTATATAAATATCAACTAATTTGCCGACAAATGAATTGACCCTGGAAATTTGATATGTTTTATGCTTTGGGCTCCTAAATAAAATAAACTTGGTACCTGAAAAAGTACTTGATATCGTTCGAAGCCCTAAACCAACATATATAATCATACCATCAAACTTTTCTTAACGGGTTTGTTCTTTCCGTCGATGCATTGGCCAACTTTGCCCGTTCTTATTGTTTGTGCTAATGTACTGATTATTATTTTACTGATTTGTTATTTAAAAGATACCTTTCACTATTTTCTACTTTATTCTATTCTCTATAACCACTTACGATAACTTTTTCGACTTCACAACAGAGATGATTGTCATCTATTTATCCATCTTAATTTTCAAATTTTAGAATCTATATCTTAGGAACAAAACGCAAGTCTATAAAGAATCTATAGTGAAAGACTTATATGCAAGAGCTAAATTGTATATCAATATGTACAAACATACACACAAGAATCACATGAATGGTTTACTTCACTGCAAGTCTATTAAATCATAATATATGATCAGTGTCAGTATATGATTACGACGGCACCAAATGATCTCTACACGAAAAAACAATTTCTTTTAGAACAATTTAATCATTCAACGAATTTTCCTTTTTCATTCAATTTACATGATAAATATATAATAAAATAGCACTTTACTCATTTAGATAACGTGCTTATATCACACTTCTATGATAGATAGGAATGCACATATGTGAAAGCACTAAAATTTACTCTTAAAATTTGTCCACACTATAGATACTCTTAATTTATTTGAATATAAGAAAGCCACAGTTTGCATCATCAATAAAGATTGTGCCTGCTACAGAGCTTTGAAATTAAATTTGAATTTTCAGAACTTTATCAAAGAATACATTTATTTAGTTGTGTGCGTATCATTGACATAAGATGTGTTTGTAAGCCTCATAACAACATTGAAATGCTATATCATACCACTGAAGTCGTTTTTGCTTTACGTTTTTGGTGATTGTGATTTTGCTTTACAGTTTTGCTGATATTTATCGATATTTAACATAAAATAGATAACAAAATAGTATAACAAGGTTATATTATTTCCTATATGTGTCATATTAAAAAAACATATTGGGAAAAAGCGTTTGTGATGTTTTTATCTTTACTTTAGTTTTGAAAATTACCTCGCTCAAGGCCTTTATGAAAATAAATGACAGGTAAAACGTTTCAATTTAAACGTATTTAATGAGTGTAAACAATATTTTGCAATGTCATGATATTGACCTAAGTGAATGAATAGCCATTGAGTGCGTATACGATCACACCATATGATCACAAATATTTGTATATGATACTTGAATTGTGTACATAGCTTCTTATGTTAGTCATGATCTGTCCTTCAGAAATGAATACACACAATCGTTTTATCTATATAGATTTTTCAATATTGTGTTTGTTTTGATACGTTCATGATTTAAGACAATCCATAGCATGAACGCCCAATGTACTCATTCACATGACATATTTATAAATGTCGATAAATGGCTTTAGAATAGTGTGCTCGCATGTGAACGGGCAATAAATATGCTGAGCGTATTGTTTTTTTTACACAATAAACTGTTCAATGCAAGGTCTGTTGTTTAACATTAATGGTATGATTATTTTTTTCAAAGATAGCTATCTAATTATCAATTCTCTTTCAATCATGTTAAGCAGTCATGAATAGCAATCATGAATAGTCGTTGTCACGAAAAACTGTATATCACAATCTACCAAGTCAAAGCATCGCGGATGGCTTAGTCAAATCGCCGAATCGATGAACGCATCCGTACGCATTCATTCTATGGATGTAAACAAGAAGATAACGTGGACATAGTAAGTTCATATATGCTGTTTTAAATGTTGCTTATGTCGTTAAAGTATATTGGTTGCATCTTTGGCAATTGTTTGTTCGCACAAAGTGGCTCTATTTACTAAAATATTACCAAAAGTCAAAAATAGTTTTAATTTGCTTTACAATGTTTTTGTACGAATGTGAAATCATTATAAAATGATTCGCAAATTGTATTTACGAATTACGGACAATATTTTGAGAATTCTACTTTTTTGTTCTATTTCTATTGATGCAAACAAGTTAAATTATTTCAAACCCTCTGTAAGTATATTATGTCTTTATAATTTCTTATAAATCTTTCATTTTTTAAAAATATTATGAACGTATCCCTGAATAGTGTGCCGTGATTTCATGGGCCAAAATATAGTATAGTTCACACTATCTTATAGTTCAATGTGTGTCCTCCGCATATATTACCAATTAATTGGCATCGATAATATCCCCCCATGTGTCAGTCCTGATAAATATATTTTTTGAAATCCGAAAATATAACTCAGAACAGTTTATTTAAGAGCTCTTTTAGCGAGTTACATGTACACATCGGGCTATTGAGCAAGGAGTGACTAATAGATGTTTACCATACACTGTAATTTATAAGCCCAATTCTAGCAATACACTATATTGATGACACAATTACACAATGCAGCATTATAGAACTTCCAAAATTAAACATTCAAGTAGTTTTGTAGAAAGCACAACGTTTTTTTTAATAAGAATGTCGATGTTTTCACAATAGCATTAACATACATTGTTGTGAGAAATATATATTTTCGTCAGTTTTAGCGAGTTACATGTACGCATCGGGCTATTCAGCATCGAGTGACGAATAGATGTTTACCATACACTATAATTTATAAGCCCGATTCTAGCCATACATTATATTGATGACATAATAACACAATGTAGCATTATAGAACTTCCAAAATTAAACATTCAAGTAGCGTTGTAGAAAGCGTTTTTATAAGAACGTCGATGCTTTAACAATATCATTAGCATATATTTTTGGGTGAAATATATGTTTTCGTCAGTATCCACGAATTGGTATGGTTTATTTCACAATTACAATAATCAGAACGATGTGAAATAATAAGCTAATTGAAAGAGCTCATTTGGTTATTTGGCATACCTGCCATCGAGCTGTTTGCCTATTCGAGGACACGATGTGACTCAAATGATAACTGGGTTTTCATTATTTATGGAGACCCTGTTGAGAAAAAGAACAAAGATAAAACCATAAGTCGCAGACGGGTAAAATGAGCAATCATGCATTTCATGAATGAAGAAAAACGAATATATCAAATTATTGGGACAAAAGATCAACCTTAAACTCCAAAAAAACCCTAAATTAATCAATTTCAATCTCCTCTCCAGTCCTTTATATCTAAAACGATGGTTTGGATAACACATTGTGGTCCTTTACTTGTGCCATTCGTTTGTATCAGTCTGTAAAATTTTATCATGACATGCTTGATATTATTTATGCATTATTTATTTTAGTTTTAAATAAATAACCCTTACTTCACGTTCATTATCTTGAATTATTTTTACCACAATAATATATATGTTTTATAGTTATAGTGCAAAAACAAAAACCGAAAAGTAAAATGAGCACAACCTAAGATATCTCAAATATATGAAGCAAACATCATATGCTTTCCTATATTTAAATGATTCTATTGTACCCTATGCTGCCTAAACATACCATTTGTTCTCTCACTTAATTCATGTGGTTCTCTCCTTATCATAAAGACCTTACAACTCTCCCTTGAGTATGCCATTCATGTGTGCGTGCACTGTTGACAATTCCATGGCACATAAGGCCAAGGGGATTGTATTTTTTGGATTACAATAATTAAACAAATACACATCTATAAATGTGCATTTGTGATCTAGTCCATGATTTTGTCTGTACAATACATTGAACCATAGGTAGTGCGTTTCTTTGAAATTACTTGACATCTTAAAGGGATAAAGGTAAAACTTACATTACCTGATATATGTATGGGTCTAACAGATGCTAACAGAAGATGTTTTCTATTTAGTCTTCATATGTTTCATAAAGAATATAAATATATTTCTAATATAAATTATATGTTATTGTGATTGAAATAATTCAGGATAACGAACTTGCAGTTAGTGTCCTCTTTACATTAGCAAAGTATTATATGATATGATTTTTACATTTCGGATGCAATAGGTTGTTAGGCATGTATGTAAAATGGATAATTGCTGTTAATTCTTCTTCAACCATTTAACCAAACCATTAGATTCATGGTTTTGTTCGTAATAATTCTCTGAAAAGTTCACATTCTGAAATACTACCAAATCACTTGTCTTTCTTAAGCGTTGTTCGATTGAAAACCAATGTCCTTTATTATTTTCGATGATTGTAAAAACAATATTTCGATAACACAATATTATTTGCTGCCATTTATATGTAGATTGTCTTGTTTTATAATTAACCAGTCATGCCCCTGCATGTGCATATGCATTTAAATAGGGTAGTGTAAGATGACCATAAATAAAATATGATATAGGCGTTTATGATCAATAGGACCCTATTTTATTTTGGTTCGGAAATATCAAACATTCAGTTGCACCCAATATTTTCGAACAAAAAACAAAGGATGTTTAAGAATTCAAATTTTAAACAATCATTATAAGAAATGATAATAGAATATTAGATAATATTTATTATTTTTTATTTAGCGTTTCTTATATAGCGCATATATCATATACATTTTCTTTGCGCTTAATACCCAGTTACACAAATGAGTACATTATATAAATATTTAGTAATTATAATATAAAGTTTAACATATACGAGAAAATTGCCGGATCTAGGCCTGAATCTACTGCAATGAAAGTTCCAAGATTGCAAAAGGAATTATCGTATCATATGCGTAAATCACTATGTCAAATTTAAAAAAATGGACTTTACAGTTTTTTAACTTTGCACTTTTACCTTTGTCGTTTTTATTTTGTATACAATATTTTATATTCATTGTTTTCTATCTTTTTATATGAATGATTGAGTACCAAATCGTTTACAACTTAAATTGTTATGGTCTAGTCTTTTCTACTCAATTATTTATGAATGAGTGTTAAACTTTTAATTTAAGATTGATAGCGTAGAATGTGTTGTGAATTGCAGAGTATATATTATAATGTAAAACACAAATAGAAAATCGTTTGGCCTATAAATATATTTATAACACTATTATGTTATTCATTGTTCACTTCATTCGCAGTTAACAGTCCCACAATATCAATTTATTCGAAAAGATTGAATAATATAAAAGAAAATGTCATCAAAAAATACAATTAACACAGGCAATTATTGACAACAACAATACTAAAATAAATATATTGATCAAAGATCGCGATTTAAAAGAATGGATAAGCTAACAAGTGCCGAAAAATCAGCTAACGAACCACGGCCTTCCGGATAGTTTCGAATGGACGACGGCGATATGTCGAGCAAGTAGCCGTTCTTCATTTACTATTATGCAGCAGATTGTGCATGTTGGTGCAAATCTGTACAACATTAACAGTGAGGGCGACACAGCCTTGACATTGGTGTGCTTTCGCAAAACGGATACATTGTCAAAAGTGAAGTTTCTTTTAAGCAAGGATGGGGATTTGTTGCAGGCAACCGATAACAAAAGATTCAGCGCTTTGCATTGTGCTGCACAAACGGGACAGGTCGATGTTTGTGAGTATTTGCTGCAACAGGGCGCCGATGTCGATGCACAGAACAATCAAGGTTTGAGCAGTATGCACCTTGCTGCCATGAAAAACCATATTGATGTCATAAACTTACTTCACCAGCATGGCGCCAAACTTGAGCTGCGTTATCAATTTAACAGCACACCTCTTCATGAAGCAGCATTAGCAGGTGCACATAATGCACTGAAAACACTGATTGAGTTAGGAAGCGATGTCAATGCAACTGGTCATTTGAAGCGCAACGCCCTTCATAGATCCGCACAAGCCGGCAGCATCGAGTGCTGCAAGGAGCTACTCGACCGCGGCGTACCCGTTGATGTAAGGGACGAGAGCGATGTTACACCTGTGTATATGGCGGCTTTCAAAGGCCATGCAAAATGCATAAACTTTCTCATCGATGATCATGGTGCAGATGTCAATGCACAGCGGAAATCGTGCAGGACTGCACTACATGAGGCATGTAATAGAGGACACCTAAGTGTTGTACAGGCCCTAATATCGCATCCCAACTGTGATGTCAATATTACGGATAACAAAGGAAAAACCGCAATGGACAACGCTGCCTCAAATAACCATCAGCATATCGTTTCCGTTTTCACTCAGTTTCATTTCACAAAAGAAATAACGAAACCAATTCAAAGAGAACTGTCTGCTGTGAAAAGGGAAGTGAAAGCTCTTAAACAACGCGACGACGTTGCTCAAGGTATAGGCGCTATGTCCATCAGCGACGACACTAAATCATCTGGTGAGTATAATTTATTTGAAACATTGATGATCGATTTAATTATAGTTTTATTTTTTTTGTAACACATAGTATGAATAGAAATAAATACAATTCTTTATTTGACAATATTACAAAATAAAATATGCTTAAATTCTTATTCAGCAATCGAACTCAAAAAAGCAGTAAGGAAAAACATGCACTGGCTCGTACAGAAGTTAGAGCCAATGGACCATCTTGACTACCTATTCTCCCTTGAAGCACTCAATCGTGAGGATTATGAAATAGTGCGAAAACAGCTTACTCCGGCAGAGAAGGTTAGTAGTCATTGCATTTAATTTGGCAAATCAAGATATATGTCCTGTTATTTCGAACTTGAAAATTACATTTGAAACAGCACACACTGATTGAAACATGAATAAATCTAAATTTAAATTTAAATTTAAAAGAGTATCATCATACACGTGTTATAATAAGCAAATATTAAATTAAGATATCAATCATAAAAATTTTAATATGGTAACTTTATGTACAAACATATATTGCTGTTTGCCAAGTTTTTTTTCTATTTCTAATTTAGACAAGAAGCATGATACTTGCGTTACTAGACAAACCGAATGACTCATGGGCACCGATATTTCTGGAATCTCTCCGTGAAAGAGGTTCATTTGCAGCTGACAAACTGCTGTCTGATTCTTCATAGGCACATTTTTTAATGACATATATACAGTAAGTTTAACAATATTATTATTAAAAAATTGTTCCAATTGATCTAAATAATCATGTGATGATGTCTCTATTGTCTTTATTTCAAATGCTCATGCTGGAGAGTACGGGGTTTATAAATTGATTATGAAAGCTATTGACGCTATCTTTAAGTTGCCGTCCAAGACTTTTATGAGTTATGTTTTATTTAAAGTTATATTATTGTTGTATATTTTACATTGATACTTTTGATGTTTAAGTAGAATCATTAAAAAAGCTGGCGGCAAAATACGAAATCGTTCAGTTGTTGAGTTTGGTTTGGTATGTGCATAGCCAAAACAATTATTTGAATTGACTTCATGACATTAATAGCATATTGCTTTATATCTCAGATTGCTTGATCTGCCTGTTGTATGTAAATTTTACCATAGGATATGAAATAGCATTTTGAATTTTGAATCATATTTATTTTGATAACGGCCATATTCTGTGATGACAAAATCATGCGCTTCATTTAAATTGATTGACATGATAAATCAAACAACATACACTTATGTATGCTATCTTATGTATATTATTCATTTCTAAGAAAAGGTCACATAGATCATCTGTAGAATTATATCAACTATTTACTTTGTATTGTTGTAAATGAATTCACATAAATCTGTATTGCTTTAAGCGGATTTGGAAACATGTTGATTATTATCATTAGTGCTTTATGAAAATGGGATTTTTACACACGAAGGGTCTTGGCATTATTGTATACGTAAGGGGTAAGGAATTTTCTAAAATGCATAAGGATAAGCTATTTGTGCTTATGTTCATACCGTGATTCCATTCAAGCATAACATAACGCGAATAAAATAGGATGATCTATCAGATTATTCAATATCAGCTCCGATTAAGCACCTCATGAGCTGTTACTCAAAATAATTGGCCCTCAGAAAACATGTGCATTTGCACACCGCAATTTATATCAAAGTATAAAATTTATAGTATTATAGTAGACATTTGGTATTTTATGTTGATTAAATTGTTTCCAAATTGTTTTGTGGTTATATTGACGCATCTGTTTGTAAATTGGATTGATCTAGTGATTTATAAAGTCAACACTTTTCACAAAAAAACTTTTAATATTGCGATTTTATCAAGCTTTGTTTAATTTGGTTTTGATATTGATTAATACATTTGTGTGTAAATCAATATGTGCCGTGGCTATGTTTGGAATAAAATAAAATAAATATATATTTGAATAATTGTTTCTTCATTGACATTGTGTTTTATTTGTTAAAAGCTGTATTTGTGAGAATTCGGTGGGACCATTCTGTTATAAATCAAATTTCGATAAGAAGTTCTCGCATTCGATTTGATCAAACTATTTTGAGAGCATGTACAGTATTTATTATATTTTAAATATAAAACACCCATGGCGGCCCATATGTTTCAACCACAAAAAATATGCTACTAACCCTAAGTTCCATTTTAAGATTTCTGTAAAATCCAACCATACATTCTATTGATATCTATGTGCTTTATTCTTTGATAAATCAAGCTATTGTTTTAAAGTCAATTTTATTAGAAATATCATATATTTTCATGATCGCAAGAACATATATTACAGTGACATTAAAACAATGGAATATATCTATCACCGAATCTTAATCACTAAGATATCTAAAAGAGGCACAGTTAAAACCATTTCTTACCTGAGTATCAAAACCTATTTCTTTCGTTTCAAAAGTTTGGTTTACGCGTTTCACAGGTTTGCGTTTATGGGTTTAGCGGATTAGTATTTTAGCTGTTAAATTGTTTAAGCGTTACGCCGTTTAGACGTTTAGTCGTTTAGTCGTTTAGGCGTTTTGCCTTTTAGATGTTTAGGCATATCGTTTGGTATTGTATACGACATATATGATATTATATGAATATGATTCGATTTCTCAAAATTTATAAACATTTTCTTTATTTCTTTAATGATATCAGCTAATAATAAGTGTATTTCTCTTTTCAAATAACCATTGCGCTTTACCAATATGTTTATTATATTTATGTTTATGGTTACAGAAAAAAATATCTTTGTCCTAAATACTTAAATACTTGATTTAACTCCTTATTTGATATAAAATAAGATATCGGGCTAATATTTACTATTTAAATAAAAATAAATACTGTTGTGCTCATTCTTAAATAGGTTATGAATAATATCATACATTACCTATTAGTTCACACATGTTGTGTGTCCAACGTTTCAATACGTTTGGGATATTATTGTCATGATTTACAATATATTTCACCGATTTACGAATATTAATATTTTGGATAAGCAACTAATCTGCAGTATGGCACCCTTCTTCTTTCATTTGAATAGCAGCTTTTAGAATAGCAGAAGTTCCAGTGATTGTCAAGGCATATTAAAGTATGAATAAATAATATAAAAAACGAAAATGTATACTTTACAGTTTTTTTTGTCGATACTACGAAAAAATACATAGATAGAATGCAGATTGTAAAATGTAAATAGTAAAAAGTTCTCGGAGCTCAGAATTCTATTAGACATACTTGAAATTATCTTTGTATCTGTAATATTAAGTACAGTGCCTAATGGTATGATGATTAACATATTATACGGTATAATGTTTATTTGTGATTGTTGTTTTTTTTGCAGCAACAAAACAAATAACTCTTGATTTCTTAGTATAAATTAGTTAAGATTGAATATCATTAATCATGTCTTCTAAATATGTTTTGAGTGAATAAAAAGAAAAAAATATGAATAAATGGCAGCGTGCTTTTACTTTTACAGCTTCATTAGCATCCATCTGTTTTTTTTCGCTGAGGCGTTTAGCAGTAAAGGAATGTGTCGTATACAATGCATTTGAAGCGTAAAACTATTCTAAAAGTTTCCTTTTATCCGTTTGATCT
>LQRL01109702.1:50622-70657 GCA_001703475.1 Hydroides elegans | reverse complement strand
TCATAATTATTAATTTAAAGTGCTTAAATTGCTAGAAAATATATGTTTCATTAAAAAGGTCTAATATCACAAGTATTATATTTGAAAAAATATATATATATAAATGGTGTTATTCAATGAAATAAACATGTGCAATAAAAGCTGTTTGTTAAGACTGCTTTCTCGGAGAAATAAAACAAATGGAAAGGGTTTCTATAGTTTTTTATTTCCCAGATTATATACATCAAACTTTACATTTTTCATACACACCAATATTTTATTAGCCGGTATATATTAAAGTTATGTTTATCAGTCAACGAATGTCTAAACCACATTTTTTTTAGTGATGCAATAAAAACAGAAAAACTGCGTATAGACATATAGCAGTTGTCTGATATAATATTCATGCTTCTTAAAAACTGTTTTGCCAAATCACATAAAAAATGTTAGGCATTGCAATGATCAACCGAGCTTCAATAATGAGAAATACCTGATTAACTTATACTTTTGTTTCGCAAACTCCTAGGCCCATCAACAGTTATTATGGTTGGCATTCTTATTTGACTGCCAAAGCAAAATTAGTGCATCAGACATAACTGTTAAAACATAGAATTCTAGATTATCCAGCACATAAATCGGTCCTCAAAGTCCTCAAAGCAACCAAAGATATTTTCAATGAAATGCCATGAACCAATCAGAATAAACGATTTTACATAAACCCGATTATAAAACTGTTACAATTAGATGTCTAAATTTTGATAAATTTAGAACTGGAAAATAAATCAAACGTATTTTTAAGAAAAAATAGTCACACGTAAATCTCAATCGCCCGATTCATCTTTCTTATTTTTTTTAAAACATTCTCATTTTTTTTTTACATGCAAGACAAAGCCGATACATGTCTGCTCCTAAATTATTCTAACTAACAATAAAAGTATATTTTACCGGCGATCACAGAAATCAATCTTTTACAAAGCAGTAAACTGTTCTTTCTAACAAAATCTGTCTTACTCTTCTATTATCTATATCAGCATTTTTCTTTATCTATTAATCTAATCATTAGTTAATGAAATATGTTGTGACATCCTTTATACACACTAAAACATCGCTGCTTGCAAGTTTGTGTGTCTTTCGCCAAGTTTTTTCTTGTAGATTTCTTTTCTTCGTGACAGATGATAGCGTTCGTTGATATTCCTCCAAACCGAATGTTCTGCAGTACCTGAATCACGCGATATCGAGAACAATTATTAGTTATTTAACCTGCTTAAGGCGTAATTAAAGATGCTAAAAAATATAATTCGACAAGACAAATGGTTAAAAATACTGAAATGATAATCATATAGAAGTTGTTTAAAAGTAATATACTTTTTATTATCAACTCATCAAACATTATATATTCAGTCTATATTCGTTATTTTCTACATCTAGAACAATACCTGTTCTAGAATAAATCCTTTAAACATCTGGCCTTCCCCTCCGTTCTCAGTCGCTGGGCTTCTCTAGTACACAAGGAATCGCTGTTTCAATTAAACATCGGCTTTCGAGAACTTGAAAATATAAAAAAATATATATCAAGAGTAATAATGGAAATATAATTAGAAGTCAATTTTCCGAAAGATAATAAAATGTAAATAAGAATAATAATGCTTTTCATTTTGCGCTAGGAGAATGATCATACTTCATTTGCCACGAATTATAGTAACCATATTTAGATTATGAATATTACAATCATATTTATGAAAGCCACTGCTAATCATAATAAAATTAAGTTATATTAAATGCCAATAGTTTAGATTATCATACTTTTTTTCTAAACCTGACATTGTTTGTTCTTTGTCTACAATTTTATTAGATTAATTTCTGATATATTTCATAAATTGAGATCGCAACTTATACATCTACTCAATCACCAACTTCGAAATAACTCAAGGAAATAATTAAATCATTTACCATGTACATCATATGAAGTTTGGCACAATTTTGTTGAAGCCACAAAAAAGTGCGAGATGACAATTCGAAGAAGGCAGCATGGTAAAAGGTCATCGATAATATGTTATTAAATATACAGAATTATCGTATTATATCATTAGAGTGGTAAGGTTTTTCTATGTAATATTCATGTGATTATTATTTATATTGGGAACAAGACAATTTCCCCCTAGACGAGCCCCCGACAACTCTCCCTGGACAATTCTCCACGTAGGACAATTGGGGAATCGTCCAGGGGGAATCGTCCAAGGGGAATTGTCCTAGACCCATTTATATTAGTTATTCTATAAAGAGAGATGTCATGAGATGTCATGAGATGTGCAGCACCAGCTTATTCATAGCCAAGGCAATAGAGATGGGCACATCTTCTGACTATCCTTGTACCCGGCACAAAGAAAACAAGGTCAGTAATGACTATTTTAAAAAAATAATTGATTGCTATTTACTGCATTTTTCCGAAAACTGTGTTGAATTTCTTAGTACAGTTTATCAATTAATGATTCCTAGTTTTAATACTATAAAATTTGAATGAAACATTTTATGAAGTGTTTATATTTTCCCATTGTATATTTTATGACTTCATTACGAACATATAAAGGATTGTACAATCAGGAGCGAACCGATAGCCGAATGTTTGCCTGCAGCGTCCCGAATGTATATCAAACCACCCATAGCCAGGACAAACACACACAAAACCAGCCCGTAGAACAAACTAATTACGAACCTGAAGACAAAATTAATTGAAAAAAAAAACCCTATAATGGAAGGATTAACCACTCAAGAATTACCAGTTGAATTCCAACCACGTACATCCCAAACCAAACAAACGAAAGATGAACTGATGCCTCCCTATACAGAGAAAGGTGTAGAAAACACCTTCGTTTACATATGCGATTAGTAGAACTCTGTTTCTTAACAAACAGAAAAAAACTGCACAGACTGCCCTACGTTACAAAATATATCGTAAAGTTCAATAGCGGATCAATTTAACACGCACAAAACAACTAACTAAAGAGCTCCCCAAGCTGAAAAAAGGAAAAAGGTTGATTTAGAAAATAGGAAGAAGGTTGATTTAGACCGAGACCGATCTGAGAAAATATAAATAAAAATATAAAAAATAAACGATAAAAGATAAACATAAAATGTTTTATTCAAATTTTATTATGTAAAACTATGACATGTAAAGACTCTCATGAGTGGCCAGTGAAATCTGTCAATTCACCGAGGGGAAGCAAAAAAAAAACATTATTTTTGCTTTCCTGAGGAGAATTCCCGGATTTCACTCATCTAATTAAATAATTTGAAATCCCCGAAAGGGCCAAAAATAAAATGGTTCCAGTAATTTGGTTTGCACCCGTCAGTATTAGTAAAACTATTACTACTAATAAATATAATATATTTAAATAGTTTTTCCTTTTCATGTCCGGTTTTCTATTTGAAATTCAAATATAGTCATTGCCTTATACTTCAAAACATTGAACCACTAATCAAAACAACACGTAATCAATTCGGGTCTTTAAAAAGAAACATAGCACAGACTTATGTAATCTAATTCTTAATGAAACAATACGCAATTACAATAGACTAGGATCTAATGTTTATGATTTTTTATTGATGCTTCAAAGGCATTTGATCTTGTTAATAACTGCATATTATTTAAAGCACTTGAGAAAAGGAAAAATACCCAAGGTTCTACTTATATGTTTGATATATTGGTATGGAAATCAAGGCATGAGAGCACGATGGGGAAATGAATTTTCGGACTGGTTTGATGTGAAAAACGGGGTAAGGCAGGGTGGTATATTGTCTCCTTTGTTATTTAATCTATATGGGGATGTAATAAGTAAAGAATTAAACAAAACACACATTGGTTGCACAATTGGAAAAATAATAGTAAATCATTTATAATATGCAGATGATCTAAATTTGTTTTGTCCTTCGCATAAAGGTCTACAACAGCTTCTTAATATCTGTAATAAAATTGGGCTAAATTATATATAAAACAGTCAAGAAAGTAAAGATTACATATAATACTTTTAGTTTAAACGGTGGAAATCTCGCATTTTGTAAGAAATGTAAGTACCTTGGCCACATTGTGGATGAAAACCTAAACGATGACATGGATATTACCAGATCAAATGCGAACCATATATTCAAGAGGTAATAAATTGATAAATTAATTTTGGACATTGCACTGAAGATGGTAAGGTTGCTCTGTTTAAAACATATATATATCGAATTTTGATTGTGCACACATGTGGTGTAACTATGGTAAAAGTACCTTTCACAAAGTTAAAGTTGCGTATAATAATATTTTCCGAAACTTGTTCAATATTAGATACTTGTGTAGTATAAGTAAGGAAATGTGTGATAAAACAATAAACATTGTCAATTGTGTAATAAGAAACTATAATGAAACTATAATGAAAATATATGTATCAGAAAATGAGAAGATTAAGTGTGTGACAGATAGCGATTTAATGAAATACTCGAAGTTGATCAAATTATGGCATAAAGCTGTTTACGTTATTCCTAGTCGGAATACAGAGTAGTTCATATTATATAAACTATTATTTCGATTATTTATAATTACAATATATATTTGAAGTCGTGTTTTAAACCTTTAATATATTTTATAAAACTTGTTATTTGTTCAATCATGTATTATATTACCATTTTGTATATTGACTTAGAAGTCTGAAATAAACAGCAAAAAAAAATAATAATAGAAATAATAAAGTTGTTATTCCTTTGTTTTGGATTATATACTTGGATTATTGTATTGCCAGTTTCAACGCATTTTACTTGATGGTTTGAGGTATGTTGGTTTTGATACCATTTTTTAAACTTGTCTTGCCTCAAATCAGCACTAAAAGGGCCTGGGGGACGGTTGCTGTAATAATTATGTCACCCCGTATGTATATTCTTCTGAAGATCAGCAATATTTGCTTACCGCAAAGAAAAAACGCTCTTATAGCTATCACTTAAATACACCAATATATTCAACGTTTACTGTTTATTAAGACCGTGACTATGAAAATGCACGGTATTAATTCGTGTAAATGCTCCCCTGAATCTGAAATCTGAAGAAAAAAATCAATTATTTGAAGAAAATAAAACAGAAGCCTAAGAAAAGACGAAACAATTCAACGATGGAAGAGACACTCGAACTCATAAAGAGAAGACAGGTGCAGCGCACAGGTATTATTCAAAGTGCAGATGATTCATTCTTTCAGTCATATGTTCAAGATAAACACGTTTTGATAATGACACTCGGCTTTTGATCACGCAAAATATCGCTAACATATTTATGGACACCGTAAATTACATATCGAAGAAGAAAATAAAACACATACAAAGTATCTCAGGAACACAAGGATACTATTTGATTATTAATATAGCACATCGACTCTATAAACCCAGTTGCTTTACCGGTGTAACGTAATATTCTTGCCCCCGTAATAGTCTTGCCGGGGGGCAAGATTATTACGGCTTTTGGCCATTATATACTTGCCCCCTCCGTAACATTCTTGCCCCCATTTCAAATATTTTTTTTTTTAATCAAATGTCTGTTTGATATGTAAAATACGTTCTTTTACATGTAGTTATGTATATAGTGATTTTAAATATGTTTTTTTAGATATCATCTGTATTTTTACACGACATAATCAAAGATTACATTGATGCAATAAAACGTCACAATCGTTAATTGTTTACTCGTTAATTCGTTAACAAGTCAATTAAGTGATTTTAGCTCTCTCTTTAAAAAGTCATTTCCATTTTTTTTAACAAACCCCTTTGATACAGTGTGTGCATGATATTAGATTAAAAAAATAAAAAATAATAATGTTATTAAATAAATTTCGGTGGGGGCAAGAATATGACAGAGGGGGCAAAAATATTACAGCCTCTTGGATAAACAATCTTGGATAACATTGCAAAATATCAATTTCGGAACGAGAGAACTCTCACCAGCCGACGACATCGACGATCTAGTTACTCAATACAACGAAACCATCTCTCTACTATTGCATAAACACGCTCCCATCACTTCTTCGAATAGAAATCGCAACCGAAAATAGCCATGGTATTCACAGGATATACACACTGAGCGACAACAAAGGCAAACACTTACTCGACAATAGCGTAGATCAAGATCACCAAAAGATAAAGAGTGTATGATTAACCAACGGAACGAGGTCAGTGACATGATTCATAGAGCCAAAGCAGAATACTATGATAATGCAATTACGAAGCCGGTAAGGACAGTAATTTTTTTCGAACATTTAGACAGTTGCTGAACGATAATAAAGTAAATCCCATGCCCACGTCGCGGACACTAAAGCAAAACGCAAACGATTTCGACCATATTTTCCTCGAAAAAAAAACAAACGCCTTAAAACTCGTTTCGTAGAAAACTCCAATCATAGCTATTTAGACGGCAATAAAATTGAGCAGAATATGACTGAATTCAACAAATAACAGCGGAAAAACAAAGCGTTTGATACTAGCAGCTCCTTTGAAATCATGCTCACTCGCCCCTGTTCCGACATATGTTATGAAATAATTCGTGATGGCAACTCTGTGTTCGGTGATACAAAGGATTGTTCTCTAACCCCTCAAAATTCAAGACAGTCATTGTGAAACCACTACTCAAAAGGCCTGATTTAGAACTTTCCCATATGAACTATCGTCCTGTTTCGAATTTAGCATTTGTTTCGAAATTGGTAGAACAAGCAGTAAACGATCAAATAGGGGAATACTTTGAAAGTAATTGCCTTAACGACGAATTTCAGTCTGCATATCGCGCAAACCATTCTACTGAAACAGCGCTGTTTCATATCGTGAATGATCTCATAATAACAATGGAGCAGCGGTGGGACTGGTCTTTTGCAAAAAGACTGGAAGCCACGCCCCTTTGCCCTTCCGCCTACCTTCACTTCAAACATGAAAGCAGTAGATACAACTAAATTGCCAGCCAACAAACGCCCATCCAATTTAAGTTCAGCTCAGCCTTCTAAGAAAACAAAGTACATTCAAATTCTACCAACACCTCAACCAGAACAGTCATCCATAGCCAAATTAGAGTCCCTTGTTTCTTTAATCACCCACGACCTGAAAACACAACATAATAAGAAGCCCTCACCACCCAACAACAAAGGGCTTTCACCAATAACTTCAGCAGAAAGGAACCTTTTGGATTTTGACATTGACTTAAACATCATCATGTCCCCGATAACTTCCTTAAACACCCCTGAATTTACATTATTAGATTAAGATACAATGAGAGATTGCTTAAGTAAAGTTTTTTTATAGCTTGCGTTATTTTGGAGATTTCCTGCATTATGTATGGGGTACCAAAAGCCTTGTTAGTTATTCAGAGAAGGGGTGGGTGGTTATCTATTAAATGTGACAGTGTCTAGTGCCAGAGAGGGGACACACATTAGTTTAGTGCCACTACTCGCCATATTGTTGACTATGCATTATTACTTGTATCTGTTGGAGTGCCTGGTTCTCCAGAGTATGTGAGGAGTCCTCAGAGGTTAAGTTTTTTAGTGTATTAGGTTTACAATAGAGTTTTTTCGTAGATTCATAAATAACAATATGCACAGTATGTGAGGAGTCCTCAGAGGTTAAGTTTTATAGTGTATTAGGTTTACAATATAGTTTTTCGTAGATTCATAAATAACAATATTTAAAATAAAATAAATAATCGATTAATAAATATACTTTCCAACTAGTCAACAGCAGCCGATTCTATGCATTACTTAGATTCATTTCAGCTTTAGTTATAATATGGTATGCATGTCTTTATTCTGTTAACTGTCCGGAATTAAAACTACTCAACAGCCGAGTCTACGTATAACCTAGATTTATTTCAATTTTTATTCATTATATTGTATGCATGTTTTCATTCTGCTTTATGATCGAAAGAAAACTAGTCTATATATACTTTTGAATGTTAAAACAAACTTGTTTGTATATGTATTATTTCTCATTAATAGCGTTCAGCTTTACGCGAGTTTGTAGTTTACTCCTATTCGTAGGATCTACAGGCATTGAGTGTGTTGCTGTACTTTAATTTTATTTCTGTTAAATTCTTTGTGTATGGATATAAAAAAGTTTCGATACGGTTTGGCACCGAACCCAATGTATATGAAGTTTAACTAGTGCCTTGCTAATGTAACACTACCATGTTTCAAGTTGTATATATTTTCATTGTAAATAACTCTATAAATGTATAAGCATGAGGTCATGCCATTTTCTTAACCCTATGGGGAAGTTGTGATATAATATGGTTTAAGAATATAATGGTTATTATATTTAAATCTAATGTTTTTACATATTACAATGATTCAAAGGTCAAATGTCATTCTGTCATGACTTTGCGATTTTGACAGCTTGGTTGACAGCCGTCACGACGTTTTGATTGACAGCCATCAAAACGTCATGACGTCACGCTCTAGTATAAAAGCTCCGACGACCGGAAGCTCGGGGCGCATTGTTTTGTTTACATTGAAGACAGTGCGTCTTTACGTTTTATCTCGTATAATTGGAAGATGTATCGTTTATAACGACGTCTAAGGTATTATTTCATATAAAATATTATATTACGCATCGCATAAAGTTATTGTGTGTCTGATAAATTGTTTATTACTTCGTTTTGGCAAATTAAATCCGTTCTTAGGAACAAATTGAAATATTTACTGTGTCATTCCTCGTATTATCAAAACACATATTTTAGCTGTTCTATTCATAATTCTATATATACAAAGTCACAAAAATGCAAATACTAAATTACATTTCAGTACCAACGATTTATTCTGTGAAATATCTAATCGGTCGGAATATTTTACATGCTAGCATTTACCCTGAACAAAACAAATATGAAAATTTATGATATGTTATATCAAGTAATTAGGTCCATAGATTCTATGATGTATTCAACAAATGATATAAACTGTGAAGTATGCTAACATATGAGGCATGTCCATCTTTGTATATTGTTCATATTTCACATATAAAAGACATTAAATTTGTTTTTGCCTCCAGAACCTAAACTATATCTATACAAAATGGATTCAGATTCGAACGTTTATTGATTAAATCATTCTTTCTTGGGTATCAGGTTCGAAATATTCAAACGTTTTGAAAGTTATGATTTGTCATTAAATTAGCCAAATAAATTAACATAGGATTTCTGTGTGAGATTGCTCTTCTAATGCATTTACAACAATTCGTATGAAATCTAGTTTGAACATTGTAACCAATTTTGAACATTGGTGATACTACCATACCACCAAACCAAATTAAAGTGTCCTTGTGATTAGAAAACGGTTTAAAGGTTGGTTCGATAGTACATATTTTGTATATGACGCCGCAATCATAAATGAATTGAATCTTAGTTTGAAGATTAGTTCAACGTGGCAACAGCCTGATTGGAGTCCACGTCAATATCGACCATTTCCTTGCGAAAGATGGCCTACATAGAATTTCACCGACCCCAAAAAAATGAAAGAAAAAGAATCATAAAAAAAATAACTGTGCTATATGCTCTCATAGACAATAATAAAACATGCTATCTGGGGACTGATCAGAATTATTATGATAAGTCTTACTGATGTTTATGTTCAAACAGATATAGCTAATAAAAAGATAAATGTAGCTCAAGTGGAAGACACGGAGGGGAGCATGACTGCAGCTCAAGCGGCAGACACGGAGGGGAGCATGACTGAAGCTCAAGTGGAAGACACGGAGGAGAATATGACTGCAGCTCAAGCGGAAGACACAGAGGAGAGCATGACTGAAGCTCAAGCGGAAGACACGGAGAAGAGCATGACTGAAGCTCAAGCGGAAGACACGGAGGAGAGCATGACTGAAGCTCAAGCGGAAGACACGGAGGAGAATATGACTACAGCGTAAGTGGCAGACAAGGAGGAGAGCATGACTGAAGCTCAAGCGGAAGACACGGAGGAGAGCATGACTGAAGCTCAAGCGGACGACACGGAGGAGAGCATGACTGAAGCTCAAGCGGAAGACACGGAGGAGAGCATGACTGCAGCTCAAGCGGAAGACACAGAGTAGGGCATGACTGCAGCTCAAGCGGAAGACACGGAGGAGAGCATGACTGCAGCTCAAGCGTAAGACACGGAGGAGAGCATGAGAGCGTCCTTATATGTGTAAAACACCTGCAAGTTGGGGCGTAGGTCGTATTGTGTATGACGTTATGTGGTTGCGTCACGACTTTGGCTACTTTGACATTTCTAAGAAATGCGTTACTCGAGTTGTAATGCAGCTTGATTTATATAATTGACATTAAGTAATTTGTTAAATCTATTTTTTAATATAGGATTAATCGTACGCACATGATGAGTTTTATCTATTTCAGGAACGTGTAATTAATCGCTTACTGAGATAAATATATGCTTCGATGCTGATAGCGAAGTAAATCAAACAATTCTATAAACACATTTAAGAATATGTATAAATATAGTTCATTTATAAATTAAGTAAAACCCGATTTTCTTAGAAACTATGCCTTTCACTTTCCTTTCGTAAAATCCATTTTGACAAACCACTAATCATGATCTTTTAAATCAAAATATAAGGATCAGTAAAGCCTTATTTTAAAGAAATTGATGAAGACGCATTCAGGGTTCAGGGTTTCTCGAACAAAAACTTTCATGGGTATTAGAAGCTATACTTGTTTGGTACTGCGGAGATTGCTCAAAATTCAATTGTGTGAAATTGTGGAACCGTCAATAATTGGTTCACAAGCTCCATATAAATGACGTCTCATAAAATAAGAGTGTTGAATGGAAATCCGAAGGATGCATATTTGCTGTTAAAAACTTTGAAAATACGCTTGATTGTGGACGCAGTCCGAAAGATTATGTTGTATACCAACACACAAAAATGTGAAGCAGTGAACAGATCAGTAAGTGTTAAGTTTCCTATAAATGTTTTCGGCAGAGTCTTTTCAACCATTCACCGGATCACGGTAAAGGAAAATTTTTGCTCATGAAAGGTAAAATTGTCACTCCAGAAAATGGATGGTGATGAACAAAAAGAATATGCAAAATATCAGTTCACTTCAAACATAAGACGAATAAAATTTTTATTTAAAAGGCAGAAAACCTTGTCTTGATATCAAAATGTAATTGTTAATACTTAAAATCATAGATTTTATCTTAGTCGCTATTCAAATAAATTTATGTATGGGTTAAACAAAAAGAATATATAAAAATATTAAATTTTTGGTATATATTACGAAAACAATTTATGATAAATGAGCATTTTTGTTAGATATGTCTTTGCTGAAACCGTCTTTTCATTGAAAAGAAAATTTGAAAAAAAAAAACATTACAAAACACAATATGATTAAGAAGAAAAGATGAACTATGATAATACCGCCTTCTTAAACGGTAACATTAACTGATACAAGAACTGATACATCAACAGATATTAGTTTTAACGACAACAAAAAACAAGAATAGAAATAACACCAGTGTCCAATATCAAGACAAATATATAAACCCACACAATGAACCACCAAAAAAGAAGTAGAAATATGCAGGCAGATTATCAAAGGAGTAAGCGCAAGAGAACAACTAAGCATTATATCTGAGACAATGGAAAAACATATTTCATTTTACTATGTTTTATTGGTAACAATGATCCATTATGTGAAAAACATCTAATATGATTTGTTGAAGTCGCAATGTCTTTGCTGTCAAAAGAAAATGGAAAAATTGTGACAAAAAATAGTTATTAATATTTTTGTGCTTTAGACATCTGCCGTATTTGCTGTGTCACAAAATCGTTATTGTATGGTCACGATTAACGTAAACTTGAAATTTAATCTATTTAAGTTGTTTGTATATTGGTGAAACCGGGCTCAGATAAGTCGATCACTACGGACCACCAACACAATGTTATCAAATACCGCACTTATAACGAAGTTGCAGGTCATTTCAACCAAGATAGCCAATTTCATAGATTGTAAGTGTTTTTATGTTGTTGTCATTAAAATGTAGTGTAATATTAATAAACACTAAATATATAATAATGTTCAATATTTAAAGCATCTAAAATATCTTATTACGACTATATCAATAGTCCAATTTTATACATTCATCACGTATAATGTATTTTTATATGTATAAAAATGCATTCACGCATAAAAAGGTTATCAAATGTTCTAATTGTTATAACCATTTCCGTGTATATACGTCTTTATGGGGCATTGTCGTGGTTTTCAGATTTTATCGGAATATTACTTTCTATGCTATGGGAAAAAATCATGGTCTTATGTTTTATCGAAGTCTTATGTTCACATGTTCTTCATATAGTTCGGATTAAGCTCTTTAACAATTTAAACTATTTATGCTATCTGCATTTCTGCTATATTTTCAGAAGAAGCGAGAGAAGGCGAGGTAAGTATTTTTTCATGAGTTTTATTTATTTTATGTGTATATAAAAAATGACACATATGATAAATCATTGAAATTATACAAGCACTTATATACATTTATTTTGCAGAGGGACGAAGAATAAATCTGGTCATTCAACAACAATATCAAGAATCGTACAACTGCGCTATACTGATGACTGAATACTCAAAGATGATTCACCATTGCCGTTAATGTATCAAGCTTACGTAAGATGCAAAAACAGCAAACTACTAAATCGGTTTGTGTTACTAATAAATCAATTACATGAACAAAATATATATTTGTGACAATACAATTGGTGAACATTTTAATCGCTTTAAAAACATGACAATTTATTGACAATGTCACTTGCTTATTATAAAATTCATTATGTCAAATAAAAAAATCTACGACATTTGAATTGAAATTGAATGTAATATAGTTGTTGTCATTTTCATTATAATCCATGATTATTTTTTTTTAATTTATTAAGAAAATTATCTCATTCAGTGTTATATTTCATCCAAAACTAAAGAAGATACCAATAATTCTGAACGTCTATTTATCTCGTTTAAATGACCCACTTACAGCAGATTTCAGGAATCACCGTGTTTTGATAGCATATACGCGATGAAAATAATTAATATATAATTGCTAGGATAAAATATATAATTTAGTCAAATCAGTACTCATTTTCACGCTATTCCAAAAGAGTACTATGTTCACTTTGTGACATTGTATCATTTCATTTGACAAAAAAAACAATAATTAAACAAAAAGAATGTACATACATATCAATTATATAGCAAATTAATCCGAAGAAAAAAACAGTCAGTCACTCACAGCAAATTTCAGGAATCATCGTGGTTTTATTGCATATTTTGCGATAAAATAATTAAGATGTTTATTTGCTAGGATAAAACGTAAAAAAAATTAATAATTCTATTCCAAAAGAGTGTTGCATTTGTTCACTTTGTGACATTGTAGCATTATTTTATATGTCAAACAAGCAGCTCTTACAAACAAATGTACATGCATTTCAATGATATAGCTCGTACAATCACAACAACGATTCAAACCTTTACGAACCCGATCTTGTCGACCGTTATTAACGGTGAGGTTCCTAACAGACCTATGTCAAATCGTAACACAATAACATATAATGCGTTCTATTTGGTACAGACCATGCCATATCCTCAAAATTACGATAGGAGAGAATTTATAAGTCCTCCAATTGATAGTGGTTAACCGAGGCGGGCGATAGCCATTTTGAATTGTTTTTGGAAAATATTTCTACCACAAATAGTAGCACAATGCGCGAGAATAATCAAACGACAATTCATATTTTACCCACAAATCTTTGTTTGGGAATAACGGTCCGATCAATCAATATCAACAATCAACAACACATAGAGGAGTATTTGATACATCTACATTGGGAAACATGACAAAAATCAAAACTCTAATCCAAACCAGGGAACGATTACCATATCAGTCTGCAATTACAGACTTCCCTGCGGCCCATACGTCCACAAGAACCTTTCAAAACAATAACTGTATTATCAGTCTGGTCAAGACTGATAATACCAAGAAGTTGATGCTCATAAGAACATAGATAGAATACCGTAACAGTCCACTGTCCCGTGTCTCCGTCCACTCAAATGAACCATACAACACACAAACATTCAGGGAAAGACTGCCTTTACAGTCAGCCAAATAAGGTTTCCCTGTACATGAAAACTAATCATACAGTACACAAACCTTCAGGGAACGACTGCTTTTACAGTCAGATTGCAGAGACTAATAAACGTTTGCACTGATTTTGGTTCAAATATGTGCTGTTTAATGTCGCTAAAACTGATGCAATGATATTTAAATAAAAAAAGAGACAAAAATATGAGTTTGCGCCAGTGCAGCTAAATGATTCTCAGTTACACTTTTTTCCGAATATACATATCCTGGACATATTACAAAAGACAACTTGTCTGATGAAGAAGATATAAGAGATAAGTAAGAAAAACATATGCTAGAGGAAATTCACTCATTAATAGATTCTTTATGTGTAGTAAGAATGTTAAGACTTTACGATTCAGAATATATAAGCAATTTATATTCGTCACAGTTATGGTGTAAATGTCCCTCTAATATTCTATAAAAATATACGTTGATTATAATAATGTATTTAGAAATGTCTTCAGATTAGACAGACGGTGTAGTTAAAGTCGAAAGAAACACTCCGAAATATTTCGACTTGTAAAGTGGTTATTAGAAGATTCCATTTAAAATTTCAAAAACAGTCCAATGTTATCAAGATATCAGGGTAGGCTAATGGCTAATCCACAGCCATCGAGCAGCATTCCTGCTAGTACTGGGACTGATCAAAGTCACCAGTCACCACTACAATTCAAACTTGTACTTACCCGATTTTGTCGACCGTTATAAACGGTGAAGCTCAAAGCAAATCTGTGTCAAATCGAGACACACCAACAAAGAATTCGATAGTGAATTAGCCGAGGTGGGTGATAGCCATCTTGGAAATTTGTTCTCAACATTTTTCTACCATAAACAGAAACACGTTGCGCGAGAATAATTTTCGCGCAAATCAAACCAAAGGAGTTTATAACCCTTCAATCTAGTCGTCCCCCTCAGCCCCACCTACTGTACACGCTCCCATTACACACGGATACCCTCAACTTATGTTTGCAGGATCACGGGCAAGCCCTTCAGGCCCGAGGTGGTAATTCAGAAAAAACACCAATCGGATTGCCGCCTCGTTGGCGAATCTTAAGGCTCGTATTCCACACTCGGTTGTTTTAAACACAGCCATTGCCGCGTCATCCGCCGCAAATACATCCGTGCTCGTTGGTCCCGTAGCTCCTTCCATGCCCACCTCCGTTTCTTCTTTCACATCTCTGGCCTGACCTTCGAGCTCGACTGTCCTGACCGCCAGCTTGATTTATGCTGCTGTCCGAAAACAGTGTGTATCAAGTAATGTTTAGTCGGAGGACCCCCTTTCTGACCTTTTAAATATGGACCGTATTTATGTGTTGTATGTATGTTATTTAATCCATTTTTTTCAGGTAAAAGGTATTTGGGAGGGAGTGATATACATATCTATATGTAATTTTAATGATTAAGAAGCTCTACATACCAGCTGTATCTTCTCCTAATCTTATAATAACTTAATAAAACATTTACCAGCATAATCATTATTTGTTTTTATGTTTCAGTGAGACACATAGGTCAGTTCTAGAACCATAGAATTTATTCTTAATGTAGGGACCTCCTTAGATTTTAACGTTTCTTATATAATATCTCAAATTGCATGTTTTCTTTATTTAAATTAACAATAACATTTACTTATATATGCGATTAATATATATATATGATATATGATAATATTAAAGTATTACAGTTTTATAGAATAGTCAAAGTAGAACCTTAACTCCGTAATTTTATCGCTACCATTTTACATTAATATATAGCATTGTCTAAAGATATAGTATGTATATATTGAATTTATATTTGTATTCTTCATATTCTATATTATATATTTTTATATGTTAGTCACAGGCAACTAGGGAAGTTTTCTAGTATTGTACATTCCCCCTCTCATTGGATATATGTAATTGATATTTAATACTGAGGACAGTATTTTAGAGAGGTGGGAATAATGTGAGTGAAAGCTTAACATCAGTATCTGCACTTGTCCTTAACCTGAAAGACACCTGCAGGTCGGGGCGTAGACCACATTACGTATGACAATATGTGGTTGCGTCACGACCTGCGTGGCGTTGCCTGTCGACACTTGCATGTTTAGACTGAATAAACATTCAATTCATGTTTGGATGCTCATAAGACTATATGTGTCTTATTGACTCTAAGCGTACACTCATTCACTACGAGACCTGTGCCTAACCCGTAGTGTCAGTCCATTCTGATCACATCAGTTTCACCGAACATTAACTTGGTCTTTTATCTGCCATTCGACCAGCTTGGACATTGTATGTTTACGTTGATTGTGTTGGTTGTTCGGCAGTCATGATTTGAATCGAATAAATGCACATTAAGCCTATTATGATTCGTTCAGCTCGCTAACCTTTAAAGAAATGTCTGCTTAATCAAGAATATAACTTAACACAGAATACAAAAGACGTTATTGTCACACTCATAACGAAGTTGCAAGGCATTTCAACCAAGAAGGCGTTGACGATATACATGTCTGAGGAGTGCATTCTATTTGGGACATCAATAGCCGTTACCTTGCTAAACATAAGCTTATTTCGAGACCTTGTTTATTTGGGCAGTGGCATGCATTTGGATTTTAATTTCAAATATTGTATGTAACTTTGCGCTGTTTTCATTAACAAAAGAGTATAACATTAATTAACACTGAATATTTAATAACATTCAATGTTCATAACATTAAAAATATAACGATTTTATTTTAATTTTATTTTTTTTAATCACAATAGCATATGTTTAAAATGTTTTCATGCATCAAAAGCTTATCACATGTGTTAATTGGTATAGACATGTCTATGTACACAAATTGTCATGGGGCGTTGTCATTGTTTTCAGCAATGTACACATATGAAGAGTATATCACTCAAAATACCTGTACGGTAAGTGGTGTTTAATATGTTTAGTTGAAATTATATATTTTATAATACAAGTACCTTTCATCTTATTGAATAATATTGATTTTGAGTTATTTAATATTTAAAACTAATTAGCATTCTTCTCTCTATTTATATTTACATCAGGTCTTTGCGGGTCACATGAAACGCACCGGATGCAATGGAGAGACGTAACCCTGAAATAAGACGATACCGGACGCTTCTTGGAATGACGTGAGAGCTGTACAAAAACTCGCATGTGGATTCGCGCCGCGTGCATACGAAATGTATGGAAAATCTGGATAGGTGCCCTGTGGAATTGTACCTTAAATACGCTAGTCATAACCCTGGATCTACTATAATCGATGAGGCCCCCTTCTTTCTTGCGGAGAACAATATAAACAAAGATCTGGAAAAAACGATCATGTTTTAAGAACGCGAAAATTTGCCAAAATTCTATTGCATATTTCATGGAAACCATGGCACAATCTGCGGAATTAAATGGAAAACACACAAATAATTCTGTACGAAAGACTTTATGTACTAAACAACTTCAAGCTGTACAGCAAGTCAGCGGGTCACAAGGACGTCAAGAGCACATCAAACTATGATTAAGCTACCAAATCCACGAAATGAATCGTATCCTTTCTAATACCAAAGCACCCATTGATGCTCCTGCTATCACGACGTCTAAATTATTCATAGCTATTCTTGTTTCATTTATGAATAAAGTTGGTTAATTGTTAAATATTTCTTAATAATGCTCTTCTTGATATACACATACAGGCACACTATGAACTGTGATATTTGATCTTATCATTTCACTAACAAAGTACATGTACTTGACATGAGTATTTGCCTAAGCGAGTTTTTTTTTGCATTGGAATAAAACAAAACTGGGGTCAAAGTCAAAGCAGATTTTAAGCAGCAGAATTATTGTGTTTATAAAATGCTTATTTTTCAAGACTGAAATGTCATTCGTAAAAGCCAATTACTGGATTACACTTATTAGCCAACCAACATACTTTAAAACATGGGCGACGAATTAAAATATCAACGAACACAACTTCTGACGTGAAAACGTAAATATTCGCAGCTGCCTTTCAAACACAATTTAAAACAAAATATTCATTGGTCAAAACTTTAAAATTCAATGTGACAAGGTTTGCTGATTATTAACTATGCGATTTAAAGGGGTTTTTAACATAAGGTAACAAGCGAAAACCATTGTTTATAGTTGGGAAATAAAATAGAAATGCGCACGGAAACACGTGGCTTTGGAACTGTATTAATAACAAAGCATAAGTGAAGACGATGGGAATTATGTCATCATCGGGGCCTTTCTATAATTTCGTTATAGCACATCCGACCATGTAATAAAAATATATACATATAGGGCGATGTTTTTAGTCTTATCTTTAGTTGCTTTTCCCAATATATATTTTCGAAGACGGAGGCCATGGAAATCGAATATGAAAGGCAAGGGCGGTGGATTTTACAGGGCTCATTGTAATGGTTAATTTTATTATAACAAAAATATTGATTTTTTAACTACCTTCAATTTGGTTGCTTTTTAAAATTACATTGTATTGCTTTTTGTTTATGGTCACCACTTTCTGCGTTAAAATTTGTGCACATTATTGTTTGTACATTTTTGCAATTATGTATACGTCATAATCATGCTATGTTTATTTTTCTTGTATATTTAATTAAAGTCCAAAGAACAACATAGAAATAAAACTACCATGTAAAATGTTGAATTTTGCATTAAAAATGGAAACGCCTACCATTTATGTAGCTTTGGACATGTTTACTTACGTCCCGAAAAGGTCATGATTATAACCATCTGATTTGCCTGTCTAAAAGATTAATTTCGATAGTTCGGATGTTATTTGCCTTTTTAAATTAACATTACCATTTGAATAATCAATTATTTCATTGAATTTATAATTGACCCATTGTTCCGAATCATCTAGGCGTATAATTTCAATAATGAACTTTAAGAGAGAATTATCGACAGCCTCTTCAAATGATTTGCTTGGAAATAAAAACTTATGAAATATTCACCTTAGTCCATTCATCAAAAGAATATATAAGATATAAAATATTAGGGCATGTAAAATTATGTTTGCGCAAACCCTATTAAGCACAACACATTGGAAACTGATTAAAAATCTGCAGCAGGTATTGCTTACCTGTGTCTCGCCAAAAACCGAAGAAGTTATCACGGATTGTTACATCTTGAAGGCGATGTATGTCAAAATGACAATACACATAAATTGGGTGCCAGGGTGTAAGGAAGCCTAAATCTTAATTCTATATATCCTGTAAGTGCGGTCGCCGCACACAAAGTATAACATTGTTGAATTGACCTTTACCACGTTACAATATATCCTGTAAGTAGTATATGATAAAAGGGCGGTGTATAAATGGGGAAGGTAAGTCCAACAATTTATTGGCCTAATCCTGTTACATCCTGAAGGCGGTTATGATAAACGGGCGATAAACCGGTGCATCAACAGATGACATCAACAGTAAGTAGAATGGCTTCCTTTGCAGTGACATGATTATGCATTTTAATTTATGTATTGTATGTAACTTTATATTGTTTACGCTATTAAATAAGTGAAATAGTTGATTAAAATAATTATATAAACAATATATTAGCGAACTGATTATATAAAAATTACTTTGATGATATACATAAATGATCATGATTTATTTTTTTTTTTGTATTTTCGATAAAAAAAAATTAGGCTAAGTTATTCAAACTTTCCTCTTATTTAGAAAAGTTTAACATGTGTTTTGAAAAAAAATACTTATTAAAAATCATTGCTTACGCGTTAGAGGTGTAGAGTTTACATGCAACGTTAACACAGCATCGTATAGTACCAGTCAGAATCTGAGCGCCACAATTGTAGATAGAAGGTACAAAACGCAGACCATGGAATTCGTCATTGGCACAATGGTCCACTGATCGAACAGGTGCCATGCCATCTCAATTAATTGTGGTTG
>LQRL01109702.1:33124-50323 GCA_001703475.1 Hydroides elegans | reverse complement strand
AATTTATGTATTGTATGTAACTTTATATTGTTTACGCTATTAAATAAGTGAAATAGTTGATTAAAATAATTATATAAACAATATATTAGCGAACTGATTACATAAAAATTACTTTGATGATATACATAAATGATCATGATTTATTTTTTTTTGTATTTTCGATAAAAAAAATTAGGCTAAGTTATTCAAACTTTCATCTTATTTAGAAAAGTTTAACATGTGTTTTGAAAAAAAAATACTTATTAAAAATCATTGCTTACGCGTTAGAGGTGTAGAGTTTACATGCAACGTTAACACAGCATCGTATAGTACCAGTCAGAATCTGAGCGCCACAATTGTAGATAGAAGGTACAAAACGCAGACCATGGAATTCGTCATTGGCACAATGGTCCACTGATCGAACAGGTGCCATGCCATCTCAATTAATTGTGGTTTGGACTTGAGTTTTGTGGTGGACACATGGCGAAAACGTAAGTCAATGTATGATTACCTCCAAAGTGACGTTTTACAAGGCTAAATATATCTAAAAAACAGAAAAATGCAAAAGAATATTCTTAGATAGAATTTATGTTAACGACCGTTTAAATGCACATTGCCATTCAAGAAATAAAGAAACTGATCGAAAAAAAAACATTGTGACAAATTAAAATTAACACTTAAGTACCAAGCTACACAGTTCAAATCATCGCAAGTCGGTTATAAATATAGTTATAATTTAATGAAATTGAATGCTTATGATTTCATGATTCATGAATATACTCCTAGTAGTCCCATGATACTACAGGACAGGGCCCGTATAGTACGCCCCTGGGATGACTCAGATGAAGAGGAACTCGATGACTCATTTGTAAACCTATTACAAGAAATGGGTAACCTTTCTAAAACAGGGAAACGTGACATATCGAAGACGAAGTGCTTCAAAGGGTTTTGGACATTTTGCTAAAGAATGTCCTAGTCCCGCTTTTACCGGCACACGGTCTTTCTCAACGGACGAGAGGGAGGCCAGTACCTTTGTCCTGCAGCTCGGGAAATGTGTAATATCTTTGCGACACATGAAAATGACAAAAACACATATCTGCCATCAATTAATTGACCTACCTCTTAAGGTGAACACTACTACAAAAACCCATTAATTCTTAATTAATTTAGAGATTGCGCCTATGGGATATTCTATGCAATAATCGACACTGTGACTGGATGAAATGATCAGTTTAACGGAAAATATTAATTCATTTCTAGCAAATTCACATTTTAGTTATAAAAAGTAATATTTTGAATAATGGCAAACAAATATGGTAAATAAATTTTATAAAGTACCATGGTGCACGCTGCACTAGAATTATCAATATAATATGTTTGAAAAAATAAACAAACGACAATATATTTTTTAACGTACTTAAAAGCTATAACAAACATCAATCGCATATAGCTGATATGAATTTTTTGGTACCAATAATGAACTATATTATATCTAATTAGACCTCTAACTTTTGACTTGTTTCTTTGTGATAAAATATGAGTACGCTGCATTACACACGCCGCCATAATGTGAATACAAGAAATAAGGGAATACAAGGAGTCATGTTTGCATTTTGTCACTTCCAAATATTATTGTATAATTATATTAAATATATTGTTATACGATTGCGCTTTAGCACAACGGAAGCGGACTTGATCTACCACGAAATTCTGATTGCCAAAAACAAGGCGAAAGAGCTTAAGCGACTGAAAAAATTTACTGAGGGGCAAAAGTTAGCACGAAAAGGTCTGGTCGGACATGAAATGTAAATTGCCCTCATGCCTTAGGGGTCGAATGACGCATAAAGGTGCGAGGGGCCATCCATCACAAGTGAGGTCTGGTCGGCCACTCGGCGATGACTACATATAAACTCAAAGCAAAATACAAATATCAAATTTGGGTCCCGTACTCAATAAAATTGTAGACTGTGGTGTTTTTTTTTAAATGATGCCCTACCTTTAAATAACATTTTTTTGTAAAGTGACAGCTGTAATGAAGACCACAAATATTTGAATAACTGGAAAAATATCATTATTTGCATTAAAAGAGATATCGCTTGATTTCATTTGAATCAATTGTTATTTCATTACGTTTATAATTGTTTCGAATTATCCACCGTATGATTGCAATAATACACTTATCGATGATATAGTTTTGCTAAACAAGAACTGAAAATCATATAGCCTCGTTAAACTTTAAAAAAAAACGAGAATTATCGACAGCATCTTCAAATTGTTAACATGGAAAAAAAACATATGGAATATTCAGCATAGTCTATTCATCAAAAGAATATATAAGATATAAAATATTAGAGCATGTAACATTATTTCGGCACAAACCCTATTAAGCACAACACATTGCAAACTGATAAAACAATCTGCAGCATGCATTGCTGACCTTGCAAAAACCGAAGAAAATATCATGGATTGTTACATCCTGAAGGCGATGTATCTCAAAATGACAAAACACATAAATTAGGTGCCAGGGTGTAAAGAAGCCTTAACCCTTATGTTATATCCTGGTAAGTGGTATATGTAAAAAGGGCGGTGTATCAATTGAAAAGGTAAGCCCACTACTATTTTGGCCCAAAATAAACTCAAGGATGAGCAAATATTATTGACTGTTACATCCTGAAGGCTGTTATGAAAAACGGGCGATAAACCGGTGCGTAAACAGATGACATCAACAGCAAGCAGGATGGTTTTCTTTGCAGTGACATGATTATGTATTTAAATTTATGTATTGTATGTAACTTTATATTGTTTACGCTATTAAATAAGTGGAACAGTTTATTAAATTAATCACATAAACAATATATAAGCGAACTGATAATATCAAAATAACTTTGATAATATACATAAATGATCATGATTTTTTTTGTATTTTCGATAAAAATTAATTTAGGCTAAGTTATTCAAACTTTCATCTTATTTATAAAAGTTTAACATGTGGTTTGAAAAACATACTTATTAAAAATCATTGCTTAGGCGTTAGAGGTGTAGAGTTTACATACAATGTTAACATAACATTGTTTGTTTTCATTCAGAATCTGAGCGCCACAATTGTAGATAAAAGGTACAAAACGCAGTGCGTGACATTCGGCATTGGCACAATGGTCCACTGATCGATCAGATGCCATGACATCTCAATTAATTGTGGTCTGGACTTGAGTTTTGCGGTGGACAAATGGCGAAAACGTAAGTCAATGTGTGATATTCTCCAAAGTGACGTTTGTCAAGGCTAAATATATTTATAAAAACAGAAAAATGCAAAAGAATAGTCTTAGATAGAACTGATATTAACGACCTTTTAAATGCACATTGCCATTCAAGAAATAAAGAAACTGATAGAAAAAAACATTGTGATAGATTAAAATTAACACTTAAGTACCAAGCTACACAGTTTGAATCATCACAAGTCGGTTATAAATATATTTATAATTTAATGAAATTGAATGCTTATGATTTCATGATTCGGATAGGTGTTGAAGGGACCGAGGATCAGAAACCCATTGCGTAGAGATTGTTAGGGTCAGTGAAATAAAATTTCGCATAGCAAAAAAATAGCCGATTTCAAGCGAGTTTATCTAGTTTATCAGTTACTCCCTACTATATTCCCAAAAACCATCTACATCTGTTGGTGCCATCGTAGAATATACAATCAAAATGAAACCTTAACTCGATTCAAATATATGATGCACTCCTATAGTTTTACTTACATGTTACAAACTTTTAGTTTCATCATCAGGTCATAAAGACCTTTAGCATGACAACATTTAGTTATTAATATTTATGCCAAAAATATTTATCTGAAACGGGTTTGATTTGCTGAGGGATGGCTGCGTCCGTGTACAAAAAACGAGTAGAATTATAAGGGTACGTCAGTCGTCACTATATCCATTAACATTGTAACTACCCTCTTTCAGCAATCTTTATGAGAATTGATTTGCTGGTAAAGGTTTGGTGTAGCACTAAGTTCAGTTATATTAAGGCTATTAGTCGGGGTATTAAACATATTTATATTAGAAATTAAGCTACGATTAACCCTTTAAACGTGGAAAAAAAAACTTTTTATTGGAACGCACAAGTCCACTTCCTTGAAGGCATATACAATGCTTCGAGTACTGAACGTAAGTAAAGACAAATAAATTCATGTGTTTATATGTTCATCCTAAACGTTTATGTATCCATATTTTTTGCAATTTAAAATTTAAAAAATGAGTTCTTACTCAAAAGGTTACAGTCATCCTGCAGCGTCAAAATTATTCATAAACTTTTGAATGTCCGTTTCAGACCGTTTGCAATTATAAACGAGTGCAAACGGCGAGAGCGATAAAAAAATAAACTTCTATTAGGTTATTTCTCATAAGAAAAAAAACGAATGACAATGCAAAAGAACATCGTCTGGAGCACAAAACAGATTGTAAGCATTTATACTCTGTTAAAACACGGAAAGATACCAACCCATTGTCCCTGCATCAAGCTACTGATATTAATGTTTACAGCAAGACCTTTATCTAAGTTGCACCGAGGACGAAGAAATTGAAGCAATCCATTCTCCAAAACAATCAAAGGTCAGATCTGGATGATATTATCAATAAACAGCTTGCAAAATGAACATGAAATTAAGTAGACACCAGGCCGTTTATGATGTATAATATTAACTGTGATTAATAATGATCTTCATGCATAATGTTTTGTAATTGTTTATAAATAATTAATTTCACTATGACCAAAGGTTATTTGATTTTGTAAAGAATCGAAGATTCCGTGTTTAAGTCATTTAGTATTATTAGTTTATTATCCTTTATTATTATTATTATGTTTTATAGCGTTGAAATATAGAAGTACTCTATTATCGTTCACTACATGTGTGGTTTAAGTTAGTCCGAAACACCTGTCTCAATCGCAGGTGTATTCGCGTTTGACGTTGAAATATTGCAGTACTCTATTATCGTTCACTACATGTGTGGTTTAAGTTAGTCCGAAACACCTGTCTCAATCGCAGGTGTATTCGCGTTTGACATCACGCTTACGCGTGACGTAATCGTGCTGCCGTGTAGGAAACGTTAGCAGATTTAGTTTTGAATTGAAAGAATAAACGTCTTAAAAAGATATTTGGGATTTCATTAAGTGTTTCCAGATAATTTAAGGCGTAATCCGGATTCCAAATCATATCAAACCAACACATTTACAAATATAAACGTCAACGACTACAGTCAAAATCATCAAAAGTTACAATAGTTGATCGGTACAATTTACTGTGATAAAGCATGATATTATGACGCATGAATAATTTACACAATAACATTTGTGACTTAACATGTTACTTAACGATTAACATTGTAATTTTCATTAAAAAAACTCCTTTTTTAAGTATACCCGAAGAGTTTAATTTGAATTGCACAACTGTCACTGAAAACGGTCATCATCGACCGAAACATGTCGGAACAAATAATTTAAAAAAAAAACAACAGAAACAATTTGAAAGCTTTTGCTGTTAGATTAGCATTGTGATATTCTAAATATCTATCATTGCTGGTATTAACCTGATTGGAAGAATCCGCAACGGGATTGATCCTAATTTTTAGACTGAAAACCACAATTTGGACCTAGCAAATTCCATTCTCTTATAAAAACAATAACAAACCTTTTTATATCAATGGTCTCATAGCGAATCGCTTCTTATGCGCCCCTCCCAAGAGCATCTATTTCACGACCAGTAGGAAGTTTCCCACCAACAAGCTTCAAACAAGAGATAATTCATGGTTTGATATATTGAACGAGTTTGAGCCACTATATTGCTCTACGACAATGTATTGCGATTTCAACACTGATGGAAGTGGAGCTTTGTACCCAGATCAAATACCTACTTTCACGGAATCAAATGGTAATCACAGTGGGCTCATCACAAGGACATCATCACCAATAAATGTTGCACAAAACGCATCTTCATTTGTGTGTGGTAAGTGTATTATTGAAAGGCTTGAGCATAATAAAATCCTGTTTTATCATTTATAACGTTCGTCATATGTATGTAATTTTTATCAAAGTCGGTTGAGCAAAATATTTAAAGCACGTTGAGATTGGGTATTTCTGCAGGTGTTTTAATATGACGTTGACGTTTTTAATATCAGAGTTCACGTTACATCAGTGAGTTGGTTGCTCAACAACTTGAATAACGATTTTGAAATTTGGAATTAAGACAATAAAATTATACTTGGAGAATGATTTGAGTTCCATTTTATAGTTTGCGGTCATTCTGAACATTAACCATAACAACATCAATAATAATCATTTCTAAAATATACTATACAGTTTTAAAAGATAGGTTTACGCACAGGTCGCACCGTCAACTACAGACAGGTACGATTTTTATTAGATATGAGCCGGAATGTTCTCAAAAAGGAATAAAATGGAAGATATGTGCTTAAAGATGTTACAGGGAATTCAGATAAATGATAAGCCCTGATAATGATGAGTATAATTTGTGTATATTAAGAAGAAATTGTCTGGAGGCTATTATATCAAAGCAATGTACTACAAGATATAGAGAAGATAAAGGGCAGTAGCAAATGCTTTCGGAAAAATAACAGGTAGATCCTATATTTACATGGTTAAAACAATGGTGAAATAAGTCTGTCTCGTTAGTGTTCCCTTTAAAATTAATTTGATCAAATTCATATCACAGAGAATAGCCTATGTATGATTTCATAAATTATAAATAATAGTTCACTGAGCAATTCCAAATCTATCAATCTTCGTGACAAAATGCCTGTCTATGACATTTTCGTTAATCGAGTTTGTTCTATGTTTTATTAATCATTTCTTGTTTGCATCCATGCTCTATGCTTTATTAATCATTTCTTGCTATGAAATAAATATGAATGAAAAACTGATTACCGGTTTTTACAATAATTATATCAATATTGATAATGTGATGAAATCACGTCATCACACTTACGTTGACGTTGGTCGTGTTGGTGCTCGGCAGTTATATCTTGGAATCAAATAAAGAAGGATCAATCCGAATATAACTATCTCTATTTGCTTACATTTATTGAAATGTCAGCGACTATCAGTAACGCAACATATTTGAACAATCAGGACACAAACACTTAATACACAGACAACAGTTTTGTCATCACAGAATGTATTTGCTCGTTTTGCCTAAATGCCAATGTAAACTGTATATACATATATGTTGATATCACTTATATATAAGGACTATTAAAATGACTTGATTAAAAAATGTAATATAATCTAAATTCTGGCAATCGTATATCATATTCTGAGGTTCATCTGGAAAATTCGGATTGGAAAGAGCCTCTGAGTGCATGTGAGCATATAGGCATATGGGCTCAGGAACCCGAAAATCAGCAATTTATTCGTTCATATATGATTTCTTTTAACTAAAGGACACCTATGATGAAAAGATACCTCCCGAACAAATTCAAGAAAGGTTTATTTTTGGATTGGACCACCGCTTGATACACTAACATTTACAATAAGCAATCTAATTAAAACAACAAGGTGTTATTATGTTTATAGATAGCGGACCTCATTGCACTCATCTATCTATCTAAAATCCGGATATGAACACATGATGTAAAAGATTGACTACTTATATATACTTATGGTTATTAATTACATTTCAATTTAGCACGCTTACCTATGAGTCTCTGAATAAAAAAAATAATTAATAAAATGAAAAAAAAAGAATGATAATCCGGATAGGATTAAAAAACGAAATATTTACATAAACTTTATATATAACATATACTAACGTTTAATGACATTTAGATAACCTATGAGTCTCTGAATATAAAAAAATGAAATGAAAAAATAGAATGAAAATCCGGATAGGAACTGACCTGTTGTCAAAAACTGAAATATTTACATATACTTTATATATTACATATACTAACGTTTTAATGACATTTCGATTTAGCACGCTTACCTATGTTTGAATGAAAATAATATAAATTCGAATGGAATCGTAAAACACTTAATTTGTAGCTAGATCTATTTTGAAAAGGAACATTTTTTAAATATATTATGTTATTATTACTTTACTTTATCATATAATTCGATTTAAATTTAGGCTGTTTATTTTGAAAAATTGACGAATAAATCTATACTTATTTCAATGATGCTTGCCATTACATATGTTGGTACTAATAAAACGTCACCATGTTCAAAGATTTCGTGTATGAGGAGCTCTTGGATAATGTCTACACTTCTCACAAAACATGCCGGGATGAGACTGTAATGGCCGCGAAGAATTGAGCGCTGTGTACATCCGTGTGTACACGGTAGCGTTTTCTCAGGGCGAGAGCGTGGAGCGACGCGACTACAACGAGACCGGGTCACGTAGACAAATGTTGCATATCGGCCATGTGCGCGACGAGCACTGCGTGCCGCTTCGAGGTAAATTTATCAATTTAGCATTTGTTCGTTTTTCCGTGATAAGTAACTAAAGCTTTATTGTAATAAAAGTGTCATGCGTTATTAAAGATTCCATAGATGCTTAAATATACATCAATGCATAGAGTTGGTCTTCAATGTATAAATGTAGTATTACTTTTACTATTTTGCAGTTCACATGGCAGCGTAGAGTGTCACGGCCGATGTCTAGAATAACGAGGAAGACGCCTCAGAATCAATAGCCACAGATTCAGTTTGATAAGACCTCGGCTGAAGCCAAAAAAAGCGAAGACACAGAATCAGTTGCCACAAAATCAGTTGCTGAGACCTCGGCTGAAGCCGAAACAAGCGAAGACACATAATCAATCGCGTTCTTTTGCAAGGTAAAATTACATTTCCTCGTAAAAGCACAACAATAAAAATGTTTACTAACCCTACTTTGTCCACAGCAGTTAACGGTACATTAACAAGATTCGTACCAAAGTTGAGCACATTTTTTCCACTGGAGGTGCGATACAGGCCGATGCAGCCTGCAAGCATCCCGAAACTGCAATGTAAACCCAGGCTGTTCAGATCAACCGTCATTGGCTTTTACGAATACACATGCAATCCTATCATTCTTTTACCCAATTTTGTCACAAGGAATTCAGACAAGTGATAAAAATTCGTGAGAATTTGTTGTATATTTAGTGGAAAAAGACCATAGACCAATATATCAAAGCAATGTGTTACAATATATAAAGAAGACCAAAGGCAGTAGCACGTTCCTTTGAAGCAAGATATATTTAAACACAGAACAATGTGGAACTTTACACGATTAGAACAATGGCGAAATAAGTATCTGGTTATTCTTCACTTAACGTCTTAAAATGGCAAAAGATTATCTCAGGGATTAACAATGCATGAGGCTTCTTCATCAAATTATTAGTATATTTTACTGAGCAATTCCAAATCTATATAGTTCTTCATGATAGAACGCTATGAATAGCTGTAAAATATCTTACCTTAAAAGTTAGCAAACTATATCCGTTATATGTATCACCTAGTCTCCGCCCATCTTATTTTCGTTTATCGAGTTTGTATACATGTTCTGTGCTTTATTTATCACTACCTCCCTTGATACAAAATAATGATGAATCCAAAAAATATATTGACAAGCTTAACATTTGCAATAATTATGTTAAAATTAAATATCTTATATTTTTGCTTTTTTTTCGTAATAATAAATCTATATAAATATGTCAATTATCACATATATATATTACCCCAGGATTATTAAAACTAACTGGATTTTAAACATTCAATGCTATTAAAGATCAGATTACGTAATGACATTGTTAGGCTCTTATATCACAAATCGATGGATTACAGTAATATCAATCATAAAAAAATCTACTATAACGCTTCCGGGTCACACAGCCGGATAAAGCGTTTTGTACCGTTGGAGGGTAAGTATTATATTTGTTCGTTCCATGATAAATAACTAAAGTTGTATTGTACTAAATGTGTCTATGTATAATTTATGATTCCATGGAGGCTTACAGACAAATTTAATGCATACTCTAGACATTTTATACATAAATGTAGTATTATTTCTAATATTTTTAGTTTGCACGGAAGCTCCACCCGGCGCAGAAGCCGACTTGGAATCGATAGCCGACAGAACAACCGAAGCACAACCCGTCAAAGAAGCCGACTCGGAATCGATTGCCGAAGCAAATAGCGAAGCGCAACCCGGCGAAGAAAGAAGAATCGGAACCGTTGCCGACACAACTAGCGAAGCACAACTCGACGAAGAAGCAGACTTGGAATCGATTGCCGAAGCAAATAGCGAAGCGAAACCCGGCGAAGAAGCCGAATCGGAATCGATTGCCGACACACGGCCAGATATTGTCGGCCATGTGCGCGATAAGCATAATTTTTCAAGGTTAGTATTGCATTTGTTTGTTCCACAATGAATAACCACAGATGTATTGTACTTAATGCTGTGTTTACTTTCGATAATTGAAATGATGCATAAATTCAAATCAATCGCCACCGCCACCGAACTCAACGCCGAGACCGAATCTTATGACTCCAACTACGCCAGTATAGCACACTAACCATAAAGCTAACCTGGTGATATCTAGACTGACACAAACTTAACATTCTCTGAAGTTGACGCAGTGCAAAGATCGAAAATATCTAGGGTTTATTACATCGATGAGTTTTTATCTAAAACCTTGTGTAACTGACACAGACCTTCTAGGTCCTATGGATGATACAATAAGGGATGCTTTCATAAGGTATCCAATAGTAAAGTAAATATATCTAATGATCATAAACAATCATTCACTCACCCAATGGCCCATAAATTGCTATAGAAAAAAACATAAAAACGTTTTAAAAAACATAAAACTACACTATAATTGCATGAAAATGCAAAAAAAAAACACCAAGATGTTTCAATGCGCAAAACCAAAATTTATTATAAATGTTAATTATTGTTTATATATTTTGACACAGCTACCTAATGTTTACCGAATGAAACGAAAATACAAAAGTATTCAAAGTGTTTTCTTTATAATGAAATTAATCTTATAATATTAACAATCAAATTTATTGAATTGAAAGATTTTGCAACTGATGATTATTACCCCATAAGATCAAAACACATGTTCTACCTAATAGGATTCACTATTTACTTTTTAAAATCATCGTATGACATCGTATATCAAGTTGAATTCAATTGCATAAATATAGTATTTCAGGATTTAAAATTCTCTCAAAAAAGTTTATATTTTTTTTTCAATAATATATTGCAAATATATAGCAGCAACCTTGCATAGTATTATATGTTATGTACCATGTTTCAGAATATATGTTTTATTCAAGATTAATTTACCTATTGGCTTGACTTAAATTAAAAAAGTTACTTATTATTGACTACAGGAAATCTACATAACTACTTTTAAAAGGCAGCAAAAATATTCCTTTATGCGATTTTAGTTTTTCTCATACATAAAAAAGTAAATTATTTATTTCACATCACCCACTTTTCATCCATAAATTTAATCCATAATAACTCTAAGCTAGCACAATTATGATGAATTGTATACTCTTTCCTGCTTGTTATTTTATGTAAGGTTTCCCGTCTTTTTAAACCCTCTAAGGGTAATTTTGGCTAATGCTGAAAATGGTCGTAATGTTTTGATCGTCATTTCATAATGCCAACCAAAGTCCTTTTGCTTGGTGCGTATTAGAATATTTACACCTTGTTGATTGGCAAAATAATACAAATATAAAACACATTATATCCATTATCGGAAAAGATTAAACACTGGTATTTCTTGGAGTTTCCTGAGACAGATCCTGTACCAGTGGAACCTGTTCTTGAGAAAAAAGAAACGGATCATACGGATCAACGTATTTGAATGGTTCGAAGGCAAAGAAGTTGTTTCACTCTACGTGAGCAAACAAAGTGAACTGGATTCAATTAATCATTTCCTGATAAGTGACGAAGTTGAAAACAATCATAATTGTTTTACCAGAAACTTAAGCCTTGGATATATCAATCCATATTCGAGGCGGGAACTACTTGAAAATCACAAAGCATACTGCTTGGAACACCAGCACCCAAATATTTACCTTTCCAAAAGATCTCATAGTCAATTCAAAAGAACCATGAATACGATGTCGGTGCCATTCATCAATAATATTCAGATCGAAGCGTGTACAAAAAAAACCAGGACGGACCGAAATACACCACCAGTGGCACCGTGCAAAATGCTTTGTCTTTAATTCAAAGAAATTGACTATTAGTTTAAGCACCGACAAAATAATATCACGATATTAAACACAGAAAAAAAAATCTACAAGGTAAATAAAAACAATGCCCATAAACTCTATGCTAGCTCCTGCATGTATAACTATCATCTTCAAATTATGTAAACTTAAGTTAATGATTTAAAAACCAAGCAAATTCCTAAACTAATAAAAAACGATGATTTGTTACGTTATAAACGTCAAACAACATATTTGAATGCCATATGAAATGTAAGTTCCTAGTGGTGCATCACACTCATTTGAAACATTGTCATTTTAGGGAGGAACCCGATACTTAGTGGTAAGATAATGCAATTAAGAAAAGGACTGCTAGTAATAACAAACCCACAACGATCATGACACAAAGCCATCTGTTATTAACAGATTCCCCTGTAACGAGACCTAAACCGGCCAGGATAACCGGCTACCCGATTCAGATTTATGTTAATAGTATGCTGGTAAGTATCCCCTTCTGTCACATGGGAGACCGGGGTTCGATACCCCGCCGGGGAACCACAGGATTATATTTATTTGTCCTCTTGCCTCCCTCCATCAGCCTCATCTGCTGGCCACGATCTCTTCGAGCCCATGCCCTCTACCCACGTGTGCAGAACCACGGGCATGCCATTGAGACTCGAGGTAGTGATCCCGAAGACAAATCGGATTTCTCCTTAGAAAAGCCTTAGGCACGAAAGTATAATTAGGATGTACTCAAGACAGTTATTGCTGCGTCAAACGTGGCTAACACACCCGTGCCCGTTCCCATTATTTTCGCGCCCGTGGCTACCTTTATCCTGCCCACCACAACCTCTTTTGCTCTCGGCGTCGAGTCTCATCTCAGACGTGGTGGCGCTTATTTTATAAATATTTTATATAAATTGTATTATAGATATTTGTATTTGTATTGCAAAGATTGTATATTTTAATTTTTCGTATTGTAGTCGCAGACAACAAGGGACGTATTTGGTTATTGTAAATTTAAAGAGGTTGGATAATGTGTAATAACCCTAATAGCCGTCGTCCCCAACACATGCAAGTCGGGGCGTAGGCCGCATTGCTAATGACGTTGTGTCGTTGCGTCACGACTTACGTTGCTTTGCCTGTCAACCTTTGCATGTTTATGATGAATAAACATCAGTTGAGGTCTGACCATGGCACTGACATGTTTTTATTAATAGGCCTTTATTCATAGTTAATCTCACAAACCGAATAACCTTCTACGTCACAAGATGATGAAACTGAAAGTGGAACGATCGCAATCCCTAGTCCCAGACATTACTGTCAGTGTAGAGCCGGAGGAAAATAAAATTACTGAGTTGTTTCAACACCAGGTTATATACACAATACTAGACAAATAGCCACAGAAAATAAGCACTGCTCTAAGTGAAGCCTCTATTGAATCACATAATTCAAATAATACACCCTTCGTTGTCACCTAAACCACAACGATTACCTAACATTCATTTTAATGCACCGTGCACACGGAATACTTCAACAGCATTCACAAACAACGATGACATCAGTAACACCCGTTATGCTTCACTCAAAACCGTGATAGGATATACCTCACAGTTATAAGTAAATATCTCAAAAGTGATGATGTGGCTAAAAAATATGCGCACACCACCAATGATGTAGAAAAATATTTTTTTGCCAGGATGTAAGAAGAAATCACAATGAGATCAAACTTTTGTTTCAAATTCCACATGCCATTCCATTTACGTCACAGAGACTCATATAGATTTAAGTCATCATGAGCTCTATCCATCAGTCAAATAATATACATATTAGGAGAATGCTTAGAACATATGCGGAACAACGGCTGGTTTCCGGGATAAAAAACTGGTCATTGACTTTTGTGCAAGTAGGGTGCCACGATAAAACAATGGCGAACACATTCGCACAGAACATTAACTACATTATTCTCGGGACTATATTTAAACCATTAAGGCAAACAATTGAGGCATTTTATAATTCAAATTCAAAATGGATTTTAGAGAAATTCGACGAATTAAAAATAAAGAGATCAATATACAAATATACTTTTTTATTTGAGTTGAAAAAATGGTATCAATATTCAGATACAATTTTGTATTTGAGTTGAAAAAAAGAATATATTTATGCCGCTCAGCGCATTCATATAACCAAAACACAAGATATCATAATTTAATTTGAAAGCTTAAACTTACTTGATGGTGTATACAATGTGTTGAGTGTTGAAATGTTTAGGCATATAAATTTATCTATAGATTTATAGATTCATATTATGATTCTATCCAACTTAAAATTCGATGAAAAATTCTATATAACGAATTTTTATTTCGCATTTTTAAAAACGCATTTAATTTAAACGCACATTGAATGCGCATGCCATGCATCGAGTATCGAATGTAAGTAAAAACAACAAATTCCATTTGTTTATATATTCATCCTAAACATCCTAAACGTATCAAAATGTTATTTTCTCAAATAAAAATTTAATGCGTGAATAACGTCTGCATGAAGATTTGTTTAAAAGGTAACAGTCATCTCGCAGCGTCAAAAATATATTACTAAAGCATATTTTCACAAAAAAAGCAAACAAGGCGCGCGAAGACGCCGAGCGGGCCGTGCAAGATGAATTGAATGTGCTGCGCCACAGACAGGAGATAGGAGCTGAGACGACCTGCCAACATGGCATCAGGTTTCCCATCCATAAATGGACAGTCACGCGGATGAATGACGGGGGCGGTAGGTTTGTAAAACAAAGGTCCGGGTAAACTGTGTGGAGTGCCCGGCTCCTCGCTTCTACAGTGATTAGTAATTATTTGCTAGATTGGTCGGGACGACTCAATCAAAGGTGGGGGAATGTAATAATTAGCCCTTGCATAAGATGCTCTTCGAGACAGCGAGTTGCCAGCTAGCCTCTTTGGCTCAGCGCTAGAGCGTCTGGCTCCGGACCAGAAGGTCCCCGGTTCGAGTCACCCTAGGGTCATATCATTTTTACTCCCACTTTTGAGTTTCACGATTTGTGGTTCGAACCCCGGCCAAACTCCTTAAAAATCAACTATTAATTTTATGTTTTTCGCGATTTACCCTATTTTTGGCATAGTTTAACATGTTATTCATCATAAATTATCAATAGTATTTGGATTTTTCGGTCTGGTGGGTAGGACAACTTGTACTTCTAAATTTCCTTCAAAATGCCACTGTTTTTACACATACTAAAGACACTTAAAATTCAAAATTATACATTTTAGGCTATTTTTCGTCAAAAACCCATGTAAGCCATAACCCCTATGTTACAAAATATTGAGTCTATGAATGTTTAGCGTCCTGAATCTTGCTTTAAGGCATGTTTTGATGATTTTTCACATAAAAAATCTCTGATGTTTACATGTATCGCTCACATGTATACATGTTTACATGTATTTCGCTATTCTGGCCTTGTTTGGCGTAAAAAGATAAGAAATACTTGCCTTTTACGATGTCATAACTTAAATGTTATTATGTTATTTCGTATAATTGTCGTTTTTGGTCTGAGGCATTTCCAGAAACGCCCCAAACTATGAAAATACTTATTGTCCATTCTGAATCGTCTGTCTTAGTTTATTTTGCGTAAAGATACAAGTAAAAGCACGATTTCAAAGTAATTTTAGTAATTTTATCATTTTTTTTAATATTAAAAATAATATTTTATGGTTAGTTAATTTTAGAAGTTTAAGTATAATTTCCATATGTTTCATGGTCAAAAAGCTGGAGCCTTGTCGGAACTATTTTTTGTACAACAGTTTTAGCCATGATAGTTACAGTATTGTATGACTATAAACATTGTATTTCGGTTAAATATAAATTCTTCGGTATTGTATACGTTTCAAAGATCCTACAAATCCTCAGGGGATGAGTAGGATCAGGGGAGTGGTTCGTCAAAACGGGTATATAAGGGGGTCAAGCGCTGTCATTTGGCGAGCTACTCTCCAATAGACAACTTCAATCACGCTCACTTCAATCAGATCTTCTGATCAACCGACTTAAGGTATGGGGCCAAGATCGGGCTATAGCCCAACGTAATGAAGATTCCCATCATCGTCGCTACATAATGAAATCTATCAGCCATCATTTCTTTTAAGTCATGCATCTCAACTTCTTATGATCGTGATCATTGGATAAGATCATTTGATCATCGGATCAGCATCCAATCTTATGATTTGAGTTTTTCATTATATTTATTCATATACTGCTTCTCTTATGATCGTGATCATTGGATCAGATAATTTGATCATCGGATCAGCCTCCAATCTTATGATTTGAGTTTTTCATTATATTTATTCATATACTGCTTCTCTTATGATCGTGATCATTGGATCAGATCATTTGATCATCGGACCAGATTCTGGGTACTTGTATATATTTGAGATGTTCATATATCTTCTATACTATTTCACTCATTTCTGGACTCATACATTTCATTATGTAGTAGCTGATGATGGGAAGTGCTAACTAGCTTATTGATATTTCCTTTGCTATTTAAATGTATTGCTAACATTCAAGTCTTGTATGAGTTCTAATGATATAACTTTGTCATCATTATTGAAAATTCAGTTAGTGTTGCTATTATTGTATACTATATGATATTGAAACGACAATTAGAAGAGGAAAACAGGCGTTTTTCATATAAGTCTTTCGTGCGACCTATGCTCTATATAGAGTATTTAAGAAAAAGCTCACCCTTGCCCAGTAAAGTGAAAAACGATTTAGTTGTACAAAGTTTACTTAAGAGGGATTACACAGGAAAATTGAAGTTCAAGCAACCTCAAGGACATTATCCTACGGATGATTGGTTGGACAACCACAAACCAGAAGACTGGGACTGGGAAGTCTTTTTGGTTGACACTATCAAGGTATGTTTCATTTTATCTATATATTTTATATACATATGAAAGTATTTCTATGTATATAAAAGAGGGTATA
>LQRL01109702.1:5632-30115 GCA_001703475.1 Hydroides elegans | reverse complement strand
ATACCGTCCATCGGTGAGAAAAGACAATAATTACTGATACTCGTCAGCGCTTCGTGTCATTTGACGTTAGAAGCCATCGAGCTGGCCAATCGATTGCTGAATCAAAACTTTGGGGATACTTTACTCAGATCTCTAGTATTGTGTTCATCGTTTGACTTCTGTTTGATAAGATATGCCTTTTTAATGCCTTGTTGAAATGACTCTTAATTTTCTTAAACATAATTGTCGGTTGACATTGCGTTTGAAGACGCCACAACGATATATTAAACTTGTCTCTGTGTTCTTCTATTACGATTTATTTTTGGATTAGTCATATACGGTTACGATGAAGAAGCGGAATTGGAAAGCGCCGCAATGCAATATGTAGAATCGCTGCTTCTGCGCGTGCAAGAGCCATTGAACGTAAGTAATTGAACAATCATCTGTGGTTGAAATGTGCTAGAATATTCAAATATGTTCAAAATTAGAATAGTACCCAAAAGTCAGTGAAGGCAAGGTGACGGGTAAAAAAAAGAATCTTATTTGGAAAAAAATTATGTTGAAATTATAAGATGGTGTAGACGCTTTCGTATTGCGATTAATTTTATTTTTCACATATTGATATGAAGGTCATATAAATGTTATTCAAATATATTTTCCAGAGATGAATAACGTCTAAAATGTCTCCACAATCTTCTCAGCTCCCACAACGAATACACCCATCAACATCATTTCAATCTATTGTTTATTTCCATTCTATATTTGTATTTGAAATCAAATTTGATAAAGTTCAGTTTAAATATAAATGTCAAAATGTGAGTCAGACTATTTCTTGTGATGCAAACCAAAATGTCATATTAATTTATTTGCATGGTTTAGCTAGTTATCTACCTGCTAGTTTAAAAATTCGAAGGTTGAATCAGAGTTTTTATGTAGCTTGCTACCTTTTCCATCATTTCCGAATGACCTTTGATTTTCAAGGTTAAAGGATGTGAAAAATGCTGATACTTCGTCAAGTATAAGTATTTTTCATACACGGTTTCGATGAAGAAGCGGAATTGGAAAGCGCCGCAATGCAATATGTAGAATCGCTGCTTCTGTGCGTACAAGAGCCATTGAACGTAAGTCATTGAACAATCATCTGTGGTTGAAATAATAACAATTGAAATAATGTTAATGTGCTAAAATATTAAAATATGTTCAAAATTAGAATAGTTTGATAAAGTTTAGTTTAAATATAAATGTCAAAATGTTAGTCAGACTATTTCTTGTACTGCAAACCAAAATGTCATATTAATTTATTTGCATTGTAAAGCTAGTTATCTAACTGCTAGTTTATAAATTCGAAGGTTGAATCAGAGTTATTATGTAGCTTGCTACTTTTTCCATCATTTCCGAATGGCCTTTGATTTTCAAGGTTAAAGGATGTGGAAATGCTGATACTTCGTCAAGTATAAGTATTTTTCATACACGGTTACGATGAAGAAGCGGAATTGGAAAGCGCCGCAATGCAATATGTAGAATCGCTGCTTCTGCGCGTGCAAGAGCCATTGAACGTAAGTCATTGAACAATCATCTGTGGTTGAAATAATAACAAAAAAAGAATCTTATTTATAAAAAAAATCATATAAGTATTAAAAAATTGGAATAGTACCCAAAAGTCAGTGAAGGTAAGGTAACGGGTAAAAAAAAGAATCTTATTTAGAAAAAAAATCATGTTGAAATTATAAGACGGTGCAGACGCTTTCGTATGGAGAAGTGTTTTATTTTTCACATATTTTTTATGAAGGTCATATAAATGTTATTCAAATTAAATTTTCCAGAGATGAATGCCGTCTAAAATGTCTTCATAATCTTCCGTGCTCCCACAACCAATGCACCCTCCAACAGCATTTCTATTAATTAATTATTTCCATTCTATATTTGTATTTGAAATGATATTTGATTAAGTTTAGTTTAAATATAAATGTCAAAATGTTAGTCAGACTATTTCTTGTGATGCAAACCAAAATGTCATATTAATTTATTTGCATTGTTTAGCTAGTTATCTAACTGCTAGTTTATTAATTCGAAGGTTGAATCAGAGTTATTATGTAGCTTGCTACTTTTTCCATCATTTCCGAATGACCTTTGATTTTCAAGGTTAAAGGATGTGAAAAATGCTGATATTTCGTCAAGTATAAGAATAATTAAAAACATCTATATATGGCATGGAATATCTCTCGGTTGTTTAATGAGTATCTCGGTTCATTCCGTTATATTTCAGAATTCGTTCGTTAGCAGAATTTATTACTCGAACCGCCACTTTATGAGCTTGGCAGGGAATATGTGCGGCCGATGATTATGTTGGATATAGCGGATTGACGCAATCGTACATCATTCTCAATCAATTCGTGGCTATTCCTACGCTGTTACGTTCAGACAAAATACGACTATTTTATATAGCAAGTCGTAAAGGATCGTTCTTTTGAAAGCATCAGCGCACACCATAAACCTGAACCAACTGAGGATTTTGTAAATCAGTATTTTCGGCAGCATGCGAAATTATGTGTTTAAATCATATACTATTACAAACTTCATCATTTTCTCACTCATGAATCTTACAACTTGATTAATTATGTAAACATAATTTAAATTTGTTTATATAAAGAAATAGTCATAAATAGGTTAACAATAAATTGTATTAACAATAAACCAGAATCTCCCATTTGTATTGTTAATTTTATTTTGATGTCGTTCTTAATTATACATATGGCCCGAATTTAAATGGTGTTTTATACAGCAATCTCCATAAACCAACTAACACGATGCACGATATACCCGACAAAGTACTTCATAAAGTGTTCATTTGAACTTAGAAAATACGGACAGACGGATAGGCGAAAATTAACGTAAAAGCTTTAACGCTTCTAACGTCCCTATTTTTATCAAACAAGCATAAATCAAAGGCACTTTGTACTAAACTTCTGCATCTGCATTTTAAATACGTTTACTGTCACTTACGAATTATATATCTATATTATAAATATGTTTTTCCGGCATTTGAGAATAATGAAAAAAAACTTATTATTTCCAACTTATATGCAAAGTTGTAAGTAAATAATTTTAAAAGTATATACCTAATGTCCGATTCCAGCAGTCATCATCAGTACCTAAGACCAAATAAGCAGTAAAACATTGCTTCAGAACACATATCATCGAAATATGTCATTTTTAAATCATCTTTCAATTGTAAGTTTGATTTAAAATCTTATTTCATATAACGCAGTGACACTCTTTAAAGCTAAGCAATGATCTAAACTTTTATATATATTTTTTTCAATGACAAAATTTGTTAAACACCTTTTCACAACATAAAATTGAAGTCTTTTAGGGTGCTTCACTTGTACTTCTTTATTTTATAAACATGATCATTTACCATTTACATGAATATCAAGTGTCATACTCAAACTGTCATTTTTAAACAGATAAGATCACGAGGTTTTCCTGATTAATGTTTGTAAGTGGCCCCACATGGAAAATTCTTAATAATATTGTGAATATAAGTATGTGTACACAAGTATTCTCTCAGACACAAAAACCACATTCATATTATTCATACGATGTTTTATCAGTATATATTTTTTTGAATGTATGAAACATGACCTATTGAAAAGCGATTAGATTGTTACGTAATAATAAACATAGAAGTATATGGTTCAAGATGTTACAATACAAAAATGATTGTCCATTAAATATATTTGTTGCTACCATAAAGAGTATTGGTATCAGACATACAACAGTACAGAAAAAAAGTGAAAAAATGACAATCAAGGCTCTTATTATAAAGTTTTTCAAAAGAGCAACAGTCTTCGCGGCAGAGGCATTGGTTTTTTCTATTGTACCTACTGCATACGAAACGAATATGAGCGGAACACAAAAAGTAAGTTTTTCAAACGAGCAACAGTCTACGCGGCAGAGGCATTAGTTTTTTATTGTACCTACTGCATACGAAACGAATATGAGCGGAACGCAAAAAGTAAGTTTTATATATAACATTATCATGACATTTTCATGTATATGTAAGTTTTATATGTGACATTATCATGTATATGAAATATACGAAAATTTATTCCAAATATGTTGGAATTCAAATGGCTCTTTTGCCAACTTAATGGGACATAAATATATGGCCGACAACATTGAAAGTAGATAAAAGATGTAAGATAAAACATGAGAAAAGGATTTTTACTAATTCTACTCAGATTTTTTTTTTGGAAACATACAAACACAAGTTTTTCAAGTGCCTTATAGGTTTAATGCAGACTGTTTGATGTTCAGAAGTAACGTAAAAATACATGACGTGTGTATTTTATATATATATGGCATCACAACCACACAAATGCATTAAGAAACATCATTTGAAACGTTGGATAATCACAAATTACAAATATTTTAACAAGAGTTAAGATTTCAACCAGGAATAAAATGTAAGATATGAGCTAACAGATGCAACAAGGAAATCAGATACGTGAGAAACAAATTTGTTGGTATAGCAAGGGGTAATTGTTCAGACGCTACTTAATCAAAGCAATTAGTTTCAGGATAAACAGAATACAAAGAGCAATATCAAATATGTTTGGAACGAAATATATTTCAACACAGAACAAGGAATTTTTTATTCCTTCATCACATATAAAATAATTTGATGCATATCAAGGTTGCATATTAGGTCAACCAACGATTCGTTTTTCTGTTCAATGTTGCCTATCAATAATATGTTGGTGCTAATTAATCAAAGGTCACAATGTTCATCGATTTTGTGGACCAAAAACTCCTCGATAACGTGACGATAAAAGGTAAGTAAATTCTATTGTTCGTGTTTCCCAATCTAATTACACAATTCAATAGACGAGTATCAGAAACAGTCTCCTACTAAAACCTTTCTTGTTAAAACAGGTGTATTAACCATTTGACGTAATAAGCCAAACGTCAAACAACATAACGTCATAAACGCGAATAGTGGAAAGATCAAGCGCAATAATGGGGGAAGGAAATATCAGAATTTCGTTCATAGCAGATTTAAACGAGTTAGTGGAATGACATATACAATTTATCATCGTAAATTAACAATGATACATTATGGTTCAATATGTACAATAATAGCATGTGAAAACTACAACATGTAGTTGTAATCAAGAGTCTATTAAAAAAAACTAGCACATGTACGCATATCCGTCTTAGATTGAAAAAAAAATTTCGTCATATAAATCCCAATAAAAAGAAACAAATAGATCAATTCACAACGGAAGGTGATGTTAATCCGAGGTAAAGGAATACAATAATTTAATGAATGATTTATAGATTATGTTCTGATAATCTTAGTAGATCATCTATTTATTATGAATCTTAATAATGTATTCAGATAATACTTGATATGAATTAATACGCGTGTGAAGTTTTGCAATACCTTGTATTATCGTTCATGGTGTTTATGTTTATATTGGTTACAGATAGTGAATTGAATATTGACTGATAGTATTGTTTACATTGCTGTCTAGCAGGTGTTTTTAGGAAACTTGGGTATATTTGGGCAGGTGACGGATGTGACGTCATATCGCCGGCGTCCTGTGTGATGTTGTCAACATTTGTTGTTGGACCTGTGATACTGCGGAATAATGACGTGAAATCTGAATTAGTGTTTCTGTTCGTGTGTTCCTTGCAGTTTAGTGTCCATCCGTAGCTAAAACAATTACTTCAATTACAAATAAATATAAGCTAACAATTCACATCACATTGGTGGCAGTAATTGGGCTTTGCTGGCTCAATTTGTGATGATGTTGGATCGGATCGGATGTGTGGGTTCGTATGTATTATACTGATTCGAACAATAATCTTGAGAGGGGTATGAGGTTGAGATCTGGAGTCTTAGCTTCGACCTTTTCTGGAAATAGGTTTAATTTTGGGGTTCAACAGCCTCCAACTTTGGCTGTGAATAACAGTCAATATCAAGTGAGTGCTAGCCATTCACTTGAGTCTCCTGTTGCTCGTCAACAGGGGAAGGTATGGAAAATGTTTATACGTTTTCCTTGTCTAGCAGGAATTTATCGAAGGAATTCGAAAGAATTTCTCCGGTTACACGACAAAAGTCGGTAGACCTAGTTTCTGACGAACGAGTTGGGGCTACGGTTTCTAATGCTAACACATTGGAAGCATCAAGTGGTTCTATGAATTATCCGAATCGTTTGACAAGTAAGGAAAGAATCACCATTTTTCAGCAGTTGTTGGAAGATTCTCCTGATTTAGTCCAAAGTTACAAAATCAGGAAAACTGAGGATGAAAATTTGTTCCAGAGTAAGCCAAAGGAGCAAAACTCCTTTGCTTACAGCCTTCCTTATTCACCAAACATGGATAGGAGGTTATATACGAATGTTACAAGAGATGAAAACAGGTAGTGAGCGTGTCATGTGCAAATCCACGATATTTGACATTGGCACAATTCACAAATGCAATTTGCCAAAAAAAAACAATAATTTTGGGGGGAAAAGGCTACTGAATCACCAAATTAATATATTTAACAATATAAAGATATTTTTATGGAGTGAATTTTCGGAAACATTTGAAGTGATAATTTTGTCCATAATAAGTGATATAAATTTGGTTCCACGACAATGATGAAAAATAATTCTGTTATAGTCAATTATATAATCTAAAAGAAACAGCAATGGGACAAGACTCGAGAACATCATTGATCAACTATGTTCTAACTAATTTACAGTGTTATTGTTTGTTTGTTGGTTGCTCATGTACTCTCTAAACCATTAAAAAGTAATTAAAAGAAGGTTTGATAATTATCAAGAATTGTGTTGTGGGAGTATCAACTGATTTAGGTTGGAACATTTTTTTCGTTCAAAGGAAGCTCTTCAGAAAAAACTACGAATTGTGAGGGTGAGATCATGAGAATTTAGTGAAAAATATATATTTTTGTGTTATTAGCTGTAGTGCACGGGTAAAACTTTAAAATACAACTTTCGCACAGAAGGAAGCTTTAAGTCGTATGTGTGTAAATGTTTTAGAAGTAACTGCACATTTTTGTAAAGTCTATTTATTATATCAAGAATAATAGCATCGCTTCAACAATGTGTGACAAAAATGTTTATATAAATAATTTGAATGAATTCACATAAATGTTCGATTAATAGGTGAACTAAGTGTGGTAATAATGTGTTAATATATTTCATAATCATGTAAAAATGTCAGGAACCTAAAAGTATAAATCAAAGCAAGACGTTTATTTTTCAGAAACAAAAATTAATAAAATTTATTTCAAAGACGACAAGAAAATTCAAGGATATAATTTATGTAAGTAAAATTGATCTTTTGTTATGTAAGAAATATATGTATGATATTTATTGCTATTCGTGACTTTAAAGAACAATAAATTGTGTATTACAGTCATAAATACTATATTCAGAACATACATATATAGGATCACAACATATCTATTTACATAAATAATATAATTGTGCATGTTATTTATTGTTTTATCTAAAATGGTGTGTTGAAACTACACAAATCTCATTATCTAGCAGCGTATTTTTAGACTACACAGTGTATCTGAAATAAATATCTGTGTATACAATGTTAGGTCACATCACTGTGAATGTTAAAATATTTTAAAGTTAGGATATGTCCTTCTCCAAATTCACCCTAAATATATTTGTGGCCATGGATCTAACGCAACAATTTATACATAGGAAATAGAATATTATTGACATTTATGTATCAATTGAAGGGCTCAGCTCTAGACCCAAGTTGACGTATTTTGGGAAAAACATTTTTTTTAATCCAAAAATCAACAATGAAATTCTTATGGTCGTGATTATTTCTAGCATAGCAATAAAACAATAATTTAACATGTAACACTTATTAATTGATTTGGCGAAAAATGTTATGTCGACTTAACACAACACATCTGTGCAAGGAGCCCTTTAAATGTTTTCATTCACATGCACAATATCATTCTTAAGTTATAGTGGCTATTACCATTGTCATTAAGTGCTAACTCGAAATTGTTATAATTGTGACTTTTTTGCGGCTATTTATGTTTACATAAGAATAAAAAATGCTGTGTGAAAAATAAAAGAAGGATCACGTAGATTGTTGTTTAGAAATACATATTAATAAAACAATTGATATTAGGATCAAATTAAAAAACGCAAATCGAAAATGTATTAAAATCTATTAGGTTAAGCAAATAGTTGTCAATATCAGCATATCAGCATCTGTGGCATGCAGTGATTTATATACAAAAAAATATCAATATTATTCGTCTCATTTTCAGGACACTGTGACCTTACGCATGAGATTTTCAACCAAAAAAGAACAAATAAAGCACTTCAAAATTATGTAGGATTCAATTATTCATCATCTAAGCTATGGATTGTATAAACCACTTTTTGATGATCAATAAAAAAACTTTTGACGTTAGAGAACGACTTTGTATCGAGTATCATTATATTCTTTTGAGGGTTCCGCACATTTGATACGATTCGGATGTAGCGCTCAACTAATCAATGAGCCATGGCAGGATTGACAAATTTACCTTATAACAGCGATCATGGTTTGACTTAACAGGATAAATGTAGTAAAATTGAAAAATCAAATAAGTTTATAAACTATTTTTTGGTATAAATATTCAATCATGTGTCAACGTTTGCAAGAATGAATAAATCATCGTGTTATGTAAGTTGAACAATATCTAATATAGATAAACAAGTTTCACGAGTTTATCATATTATTTCCCATGATTAACGATTTGTGTGTAAAATGTCTTATTTTATCAAAATACTTTCGTTTCGTGATTATTGTTTTGAAGCGTCAAATGCCATTTTACTACATGGTTATGCCATAATATGGTGTATTGTTTAAAGAAATAATAGTGAAAGGCTAGGATGCAAATATAAAGTGAATTGAACCGTAGAAACGCCTTATATACTTTTTCCATAGATACATAGAAATTTATAATTTTCGGGGTGTTTTATTAAAACACTTATTTAAAAAAAAATTGTTTTGCCCATAAAAATTACTTTTTATCTTTCTAATTTTGCAATTTCTATGCAATTAAATTGGAAAAAAACCAAGCCCATTCATACCTTTACAAAATAAATGGTATTAAAAAAACTAAAATTTAGTTTTGAGCAAAGTCGCCTTCCAAAGCCTTCCCTTTCTTAACAGATATATTCACGTTTATTTGTTATTTCACTAACCAAACCTCATACGTTATAACGTCATGAGCACGAACATAATTATGTAAACAACAGGTGCAAGGATGGGAGAAGGAAATATCAGAATTGTGTTCAAAGCTGATTTTAACGAATTAATTGAATGACATATGATATTAGTTATTATAAATAAACTGTTATATATCATGTTTCAACGTGCATACACAATAGCAGGTGAAACCTATAACATGCATATATACACATATTCACCTGCATTTAATAGCCCATTAAAAATTCATAAAAATTAGAAGTTACCCTGTAGTAATGGGAATTCATTATTCAGATTCAGGATGTGTAGATGTGTATGCACTCAACTTCCGGCTTCGTGTATCCATTTTACAACATGCAAAAAACATATACACATCCTGAATATTCATAAAGGATTCCCATGATATCATAATCTATATGTAAAACTTATGTGTGAAAGATTTAGAAAATAACACCGCAACGTGATAAAAACAGAGAAGACGAAAGATGAAATAGCAAACCATTTTTATCACAATGGTCATTGATTATCGGATGTGAAATATGCATGAAATATGCATGTTTAAATTTGCATTTAAAAGCGACATTTAATAGCTACAACGATTGATCACTTGTGTTTTGATTGAAGTGGCAGAATGAACACCGATTTCAATTTCACTCAACTTTTGTTTAAAATTGATTCTAAATCATAGTATCAACAATTATGTCTTTTTGGACACTAGTTGATTTTCTGTCAATACCGGATTCATCATGTTAGGAAAACTGCATGGAGAGAATACCTGAACTCTAAACCAAGCGACTGATTTTACATCCACAACCACAAAAAGGCCATAGCAAGCACGTGGCGCCAGGACGTGGACCACACGTGTACGTAGTGAATGGCTTCAAATTCGACCTGGATGACGACAACTGGGCAGCAATTCCGTAAGTATTAAAATATTCTAATTGTTGTACGAAATATTAGCACCTGATTGCAAAAAAAAAAACCATATAATTGATTACATGCTATCCGCAAGGTCCTAGCCTTAGGCACCTGTCCTTGTTCAAACACTACCCGAGTTACCGAAGCCTATGACACCCATGTAGCGACGTCTCCGGCGCGGACAACAGAGGGAAAAGAGAATATATCATATAATCCATCGATAATTCTGGGAATGCTATATGTTAAGATTGGAGATTCATAATCAAAGTAGGAAACATGTTCATACTAGTTAACAATTTTTCATTAAACAGAAATTAAAAAATATGGGATATAACAAAAGTATTTTTAAAAAGTACTTCTCAAAAATTTATTAATCTAAATACGCATTTTACCTCTTAACTTCTACTTATCTTTCATCAAAATTTGAAATCTAAAATGTTTTACATGCGGACCACACGCAAGTTGTCGATGGAATAGAGATAGACTTGGATGACGGGGACACCGTAAGTATATTATATTTTTACGTATCACGTATCATTCGTACCAGAACCACCTCATTTTGTAAAAAAACACTAGTTTCATAATAAAATTAATGGTTGTTATGAAGCTTGATTGAATAATATTATAACCTTTTCTTTCAATCATAACACTATGTATTTTAGCAGAATTTAATAACAGATTGTTATTTTATAATTTTTGTCATTAACTTCCGCGTTATTGGTTGTGTATAATACAAATACAAATAATTGGATTTAATACATGACAGAAGTTTCTAAAAGCAAAGATACCAATTTATGCTATCCACAAAGGCACCCGTCCTAGTTCCAACATCAGGGCGAGGCTTCAGGCACCAATACATTGGCATCACATTCCTCGCGAGCAGCAAAAAGAAAAAAAAAGCAGATCATATATCTAAAATTCATGGGAAAGAAAATAACAGTATTCAATGAATTTCTAGCGTTTGTCATGTCGTCTCTACCCAGGGCTATTAAGCAAGCTAGATAGATTATCTTAGACATCACATTAGGAATTATGTTTTTTTAATATCAAACGAAGAGTGAAATACGCAGCAAACCATTTATGGCTTTTGAGTTCATGGTAAGCTATGTGACAGGTTAGCAGAGTCACAATCAATGTAGCAAAGATTTTACAATGATTTGCATTAAAAAAATCTATTTTATGAAGAAAAATTATGAGGCACAAATCAGCATCAGACATGGTAAATATCTTGACTCAGAGAAGATACAGAAAAAAGAATATCATCCTATCTTGAAGATCCGAACGACCCCTGGATTAAAAGTAACATTTCAGTTTCAATATACATATTACAAATGTGCCTCTTTGACTATCTATGATGAAGCCTAAATGTTACAGCGACCTTAAACAAGTAGGATTTGTGTGAATAAAATGCAATACATGCGCCAGGATTTAATTAAAAATCAAAAATTTAATTGAAAATGAGAAATATGTTAATTTATTTAAATGTATCATCAGTTATCAATGTATCATTTTAAAATATCGATAGTATGCTATATTTTTAATATTGAATATCGATAGTATGCTATATTTTGCTATGTTGAATATTTTCATAATGTTAATGCATATGGTCGAACATTATTTCTGTTTCTAAGCAAACAACTCAATTAAATACCATAAAGGAATAAACATGTGTTACTAGCATCTAATTGTGATAACAAATAATTGAAATATGTATCGTATGTTCAAAGAGAGCGATGTGTTATTTTATTATGCCATCTGAATCAATAATCATCTTATCAAGGGTATTCATCCCGACATATGTAAGGGTTTCAAAATAGTATTTAAAACATCAACTACAAAGAATTAAACTATAAAAATCACAGTTTATTTAATAGGCTATATTGCTCAAGATATATTATAATTTCAAAATGATGAGCAAATATGATTTACCAAAAAAGTAATATCAAATTCATGAATATAGAATAATATGCTTACCACTTCACTTAAATTTGTCTTAACTTTTCATTAGCTGATATCAACCATGTGATTATAAATATATTGTTTTACCTACTTATATAAAACCTCCATCAAGTTATAAACATTGGTATATTATGACCTGATTTCATAATATCATCTACATTTGGACAACCGCAATATGCACAGAAATTATGTCTGTTTTTTTAATCAAGTGACCGGTGGTCGCACCTTGCACCCAAAGATCGGCCATAGTGGCACATGGAGCCAGGTCTTAGGCCGTACGTGGTCCACACGTGTGCGTTGTGATTAGCGTGGAAATCGATTTGGATGATAACGAGTGGGCATCGATTCCGTAAGTCTGTGTCAAGAGCGCACGCTAAACCTCCGGCACTTGAGCCAAGGATCTTGAGATTTTTTTCGAATTTTATTCTTGATATTTTTCCTGCTCCCGCTCTCTGTCTCTTCATCACTCTATATATATGCCATATAAGCACATGTACATATATTCAACTTCATTTAATACATTAAGTCAACAAATTCTTGGGTAATCCTTTCAACCCCATTTAAAAGTGTGCTTTTTTTTTTAAAACGACGATTCTATTTTTGTTTATTATCTTTAATAACTTTTATTTTCTTTTACATGCTATGTCCTTGGATGCTGGTGAGAAAGCGCTCAGTGGATATTTTCTAAAACAAATATATAACCCCTTTTCATGTTTGTTTTTGTTTCTTCTTTGGTTTTGTTTATTTTATGAAATTGTTCAGACTCTTTCACTACATAACAATACTTTTTATGTATAAACATTCTTATACTCATTAGAATGTATCATTAAAATCTAATTTAATATGAATAATATGTATATAAAAATATGTCTTGTCGACATTTAATGCTGGTTCACGTGTACTTCGCATGCAAGCCATATGTCTAGGGATGATATCTTGATAGCTTCGTTCATTAAGTCTTAAATTGAATGCCATATATAATTTGGATGAATGAATCAAGTATGATATTCAAATGTCTCTTCCATAACAAGTTTTGCTTTATTTGGATGAATGTCACATTTTGACAAACCGTTATATACCAAATTTATGATGAATATTCCAAAAACACATAGATATGTATTGCGCATATGTTTACAGATAAGGGATCACCTGATGCCAACAAATTATAAAAAAAATACGTCACCATCTAATTTAACTATAATTCTGAAATGTTTTATATATATTCTTATATATTCGATGAAAATAACGAAAGCATTAGATATGTTGAAGGAAAACGTAAAACAATTAATAACATAAGCATATCGCTTTAAAAATGATGACGTAATATGTCGTCTTTCTTTTGTAATACATAAGCAGACAATTGTGTAGAACTTTAGAACGATGAAAAGAGATTTTTTATCGTGGTCACTACACCTGAACCGAAGTAACATCCGTAAGACCTGTTGCGGAATATTCATGTCCAATATATATTCACATAACAATCCTTGACCCCATACTTCTAAGATTCAATTTCATAACATTCTCTTACTTATTCAAATAAAAACATTGTGATGATTTAAAATAATATTACCTAATTTTATTAAGTCAGAAAATCTGCACGGAGAGAATGCATGGCCTCTGAACCAAGTGACTTATTCTTCATCAGCGATCCACCGATAGGCGATAGCAAGCACATGGTACCAGGACGTGTACAACACGTGTACGTAGTGAATGGCTTCAAATTGGACCTGGACGACGACAAATGGGTATCAATCCCGTAAGTATTTCAATATTCTAATTGTTTTACAAATTATTAGCACCTGATTGCAAAACAAAACAACATATCATTGCTTACATGCTATCCGCAAAGCCACAGCCTAGGCACCCGTTTTTGCTCAAACACTACCCCAGGTGCACCCATGCAGCGACAACGTCTCTGGCGCGGACAACAGAGGGAAAAGAATATCTCAGATTATGCATCGATAATTTTGGGAATGCTATATGTTAAGATTGGAGATTCATATTCAACAGAAATTTAAAATGTGGGATATAACAAAAGTATTTTTAAAAAAATGCTTCTCAAAAATTTATTTATCTAAATACGCATTTTACCTCTTAACTTCTACTTATCTTTCATCAAATTTGAAATCTAAAATATCTTACATGTGGACCACACGCAAGTTGTCGATGGAATAGAGATAGACTTGGATGACGGGGCACCGTAAGTATATTATATTTTTACGTATCACGTATCATTCATACCAGAACCACCTCATTTGTAAAAAAAAAACACTAGTTTCATAATACGATTAATGGTTGTTATGAAGCTTGATTGAATAATATTATAACCTTTTTTTCAATCATAACACTTTGTATTTTAGCAGAATTTAATAACAGATCGTTATTTTATTATTTTTGTCATTAACTTCCGCGTTATTGGTTGTGTATAATACAAATACAAATATTTGGATTGAATACAAGACAAAAGTTCCTAAAAGCAAAAATACCAATTTATGCTATCCACTAAGCAGCTACCTAAGGCACCCGTCCTAGTTCCAACATCAGGGCGAGGCTTCAGGCACCAATACATTGGCATCACATTCCTCGCGAGCAGCAAAAAGAAAAATCGCAGATCATATATCCAGAGTTCATTGGAAAGAAAAAAAGAAATAACAGTATTCAATGAATTTCTAGCGTTTGCCATGTCATCTCTACCCAGGGCTATTAAGCAAGCTAGATAGATTATCTTAGACATCACATTAGGAATCCTGTTTTTTTATATCAACCGAAGAGTGAAATACGCATCAAACCATTTATGGTTTTTGAGTTCATGGTAAGCTATGTGACAAATTAGCAGAGTCACAATCAATATAGATTTTCAGCTTGTACAATGATTTGCATTAAAAAAATATTTCATGAAGACATATTATGAGGTATAAATCAGCATCAACAAGTTTAATATTTGCACTCAGAGACGATAGGGAAGAAAGAATACCATCCAATCTTGAAGATCCGAACGACCCCTGGATTAAAAGTACCGCTTCAGTTTCAATATATTTCAAAAGTAGCTCTATCCAAGACTATCTATGATGATGCGTAAATGCTACAGCGACCTAAAACAAGTAGGATTTGAGTGAATAAAATGCAACACATGCGCCAGTATTTAATTAAAAATAAAAAAAATAATTGAAAATGAGAAATATGTTAATTTTCTTAAATATATCATCAGTTATCAATGTATCAGTTAAAAATATCGATAGCATGTTATATTATCATTGACTATTTTCATAATGTTAATGTTTATGGTCGAACATTATTTTTGTTTCCAAGCAAACACTCAATACCATAAAGGAATAAACATATATGTTACCAGCATCAAATTGTGATGACAAATAATTGATATATGTATCGTATGTACAAAGAGAGCGATGTGTTATTGTATTATGCCATCTGAATCAATAATCATCTCATCAAGAGTATTCAACCCGACATATGTAAGGGTTTTGAAATATTATTTTAAACATCAACTACGAAGAATTAAACTATAAAAATCACAGTTTATTTAATAGGCTATATTGTTCAAGATATATTATAATTTCAAAATGATGAGCAAAATTGATTTACCAAAAAAAGTAATATCAAATTCATGAATATAGAATAATATGCTTACCACTTCACTTAAATTTGTTTTTACTTTTCATTAGCTGATATCAATCATATAATTATAAATATATTGTTTTACCGACTTATATAAAACCCCCATCAAGTTATAATCATTGGTATATTATGACCTGATTTTATAATATCATCTACATTTGGAAATAAGCAATATGCACATGTCTGTTTTTTTTTTTAATCAAGGGACCGGTGGTCCCACCTTGCTCCCAAAGATCGGCCATAGTGGCACGTGGAGCCAGGATTTAGGCCGTACGTGGTCCACACGTGTGCGTTGTGATTGGCGTGGAAATGGATTTGGATGATAACGAGTGGGCATCGATTCCGTAAGTCTGTGTCAAGAGCGCACGCTAAACCTCCGGCACTTGAGCCAAGGACCTTGAGATCTATCACTTTTTTTGCAATTTTATTTTGATATTTTTCTTCTGCTCCCACTCTCTATCTGTCTCTTCATCACTCTATATATATTACCATCTCTCTTGAAAAAGATATAAAAATATAAATAAAATATTGACATCCTTGTTTATCGTCCCTAAAGGTGGATATCTTTTATTAAAGTCAGCTGAGCAACAGGTGAAGAACACGTCGAGCTTGGGAATATCTATCTAAAGTAGGTTATCTTTTATAAAGCAATGAAGTTTCATAAAAACTACCAATATCACGACAGAAGACACGTTAGCCGACAACGCCACAGATGATACAACAGAAACCACATCGGCCGACAACGCCACAGCCGCCCATGACAGTTCAAAAGGATAACTGCTTGCAAAATGTTAAACAAGGAATAAAGTACGCAGCAATATAGTAAGTTATCTCGAAATAAGACGTGATTTTTATCAAAAAAACAGGTTGCCAACATATCAATCAAAACAAGCATTTCAAAATCGCTCAAAATCGTTTAATGAATTTTTCGTGATGTTTATATATAATGGGTTTAACACTATTTTTACAATTAAACATTAATGATTCGCCTTCAAATGAATATGGGTGCATGTTATGCGAATTATTATGACAGTTAATGATAAACAGCGTTAGAACCGCATATATCGCAAAAAAACGAAATCTATATCAGTGAAGCTGTATTCATTACTCTAACGAAGTTGGAAGTTATTGCTTATATAATGATTTGTGACATTTAAAACATTCTTATTGCGTTAAGTTTCCGGAGAAGAAGACAACATAATATTTAACACAAATCATTATCAATACTTAAGCGAAGGAATCTTATAAAAACTATCAATGCCACGACAGAAGACACGATAGCCGACAACGCCACAGATGACACAACAGAAACCACATCGGCCGACAACGCCACAGCCGCAATGACAGATTTAAAGGATAACTGTTCGCAAAATGTTAAACAAGGAATAAAGTATGCAGCAATATGGTAAGTTATCTCGAAATAAGATGTGATTTTCATTAAAAAAAAGGTTGCCAACATATCAATCAAAAAAAGCATTTCAAAATCGCTCAAAATCGTTTAATGAATTCTTCGTGATATTAATATATAGTGGGTTTAACATTATTTTTACAATTAACAATTAATGATTCGCCTTCAAATGAATATGGGTGCACTTAATGAGAATTATTATGACAGTTAATGATATACAGCGTAAGAACCGCATATATCGCAAAAAAAACGAAATCAATATCAGTGAAGCTGTATTCATTACTCTAACGAAGTTGGAAGTTATTGCTTATATAATGAGTTGTGACATTTAAAACATTCTTATTGCGTTAAGTTTCCGGAGAAGAAGACAACATAATATTTAACACAAATCATTATCAATACTTAAGCAAAGGAATTCGATAAAAATTATCAATAACACGACAGAAGACACGTTAGCCGACAACGCCACCGCCACAGATGACACAACAGAAACCACATTGGCCGATAACGCCACAGCCGCCTATGACAGTTCAAAAGGATAACTGCTTGCAAAATGTTAAACAAGGAATAAACTATGCAGGAAACCAGGTGGTAAGTTATCTCGAAATTACATATGATTTTAAATTAAATAAAACACGTTACTAACATATCAATAAAAAAATACATTTCAAAATCGCTTAAATCGTTAAATATTTTTTGTGACATTGAAAAAAAGCGAAGTTACCGACACAGAATCAATTGCCACAGAATCAGTTGCTGACACATTGGCCGAAGCCCAAAAGAGCGAAGAACGAAGAAGCCGATATCGAATCAGTGGCTGAGTCCCAAACAGCGAAGAAAGTGTTGCTACTGCACCATCACCGCCGCCGCCACCGCCTGTGCAATCACAGACACCTTCGCTACCGCCGCCTGCGCAACTACCTCCTAACCCCATAATCCTCCTATAACCGCTGATAATATTATCAGAAAGTCTCTCTGAAAATGAGATAATGATACAGCAAATACTAAATGTCCCTTCATCATCGATTACAATCCTGTCCCGCGAAAAAAAATCTTTAAAAAAATCATAAAAATAAAAATAATTGTTAACCTGCGAATGTGAGACCTTTTAACCATCTACACTGAAAAAATATGATACTACATTCGGTGGATATATAAATAGTAATAGTAATAATTTAATATAATGAACTTATGCTATGACATTTGCCATAAATTTGGATGATGAGGAATGCGTGATTATCAATTGCAAATCATCTCGCGACGTAAAAGTGACATTCGTGTAAGTTATATTGTTGTATCGTGAAGTTAAAGTGATATCGCAGTCTGGCGACGTTTAATTTACATTTTCTCGCGACATTAAAATGGTATTATCGCCCCATAACGTTAGAGTGAAGCTATTGTCTCGCAGTCGAACGTGATTCAACGTAGATATTGCAGTAAATCATAATAAACTATACTTTCAATTATTTAATCTATTTTGCCCCGCGAACACAGCGAATGCTCAGAACATAAACTTTAAAGTAGGTTTCTAGGTCGAAAACTGATTTATCGCCTTATCTTCTTGTCGATTAATTTATTCATTATTGTTAACGCTCAAATTTGGCAAATGGATGACAAAAAAACACTTTAAAAAGTGACGTCGAATTCAAAGAAAATGTCATAGCAGAGTCAAAATAACACTGTAAGACACGATATCCTGTCGACATAACTAAAGACATGGATAAACCAGGAAAAGGCTTTCAATATTTCTAACTTAGTCTCGTATCATTCAATTATTCTTTTAAAAAGAATACTTGTCCAAAAACATGCAAGGCGCAGTGTACAAGCTTTTTCGGTCATCGCCGAAAACATCGGAGATATAACGACCAGGGCTTAAACCATTGAAGACACTAACACATAAACCATTAAAGACACCAAAACAGTTGTATCCACGCAAGATCCGTTGGCCATAGACGAATCAATCGAACTCCCCTCGTTCAATACGGCTCTACCGAAGATGCCACCGCAACAGGCGAAGACACCGCTGCAGCATCCGAACCGATCGCAAACACATCGACGGAAGAACATACGGTAAGTGGAAAAGATTTGGAAGCCGCATAGAACCTGGATATCAGAAGCGAAATAAATGAAATATATAAGCAGAAGAGACTAGCAAATAAAAAAACTCAAATCAGCTAGGCGACAACGACGATAAGGCTGGATAAACACTGATTATCAAGAAGGGCTTTGAATATTATGAGCTTAGCCGCGTAGAATTCTAAGAAACTAAGAAAACCTGGTGAAGCAGTGTTTTAATTTAAACAATTTTTATGCCAGCTTATTTTTAATGAATGAAAACAATTAGTTCAGACATTAACTGTATATCAAAGAAAAATAATTGTAAGTTAAAAGAAGTTTTTATAAATTATTCACGTGTTCCTTTATATTAAATTTAATCCGTTTACCTTTGCCTAGCCTTTAAAACATATTTTAGGACAAAAATATATTTTAACATGTATATTCTTATGTGATATAAAGTTTAAAATAGTAATTAAAACTTGAACAATGACTATTGTTCACAGATCATTTTCAATCATTTCGCTTATGATAATTTCAGGTAGCATTAATGATAATTAGACTCATTCACCTGTGTGGAGACTCTAGATATTATTGCATTACAATGCTTTAAAAACTATGGTTTATTGGAGAAAAAGCTCAATTTCGATAGCCCGGAAATGTCACGAAGGTTGTGTAAAATCCCACAAGGTATGTTGCGCAGAGAGTGTGGTTAATCTGTAATAGAACAAATCTTCCACCCCGATTTTGCTTTCAACGAGTGCTACCTGGAACATTTCTGTGATATGTGCTGTTCGGCAAAATAAGTTTTAAATTGACTTTCGTTCATGAAACATTTTTTGGCTGCTTTCGTTTTCTTTAGAGTTTGTAAAAAAAGTAACCATTGAAAAATGAAAACATCTCAAACCTATTTTATGTTTAGAAACATTTTTGGATGCGCTCTTTAAAGGTAAACCTTTTAATTTTAGTATTTCGGTTTTTACTCCTTGAGTAGACCAAATTAGTAATATTTCACGCATTGAACTTTTGGATAGCATCCAGCCCCTCCCCCATTTATTGATGTTGCCAATTAATCGGCTATTAGGTCTCGATTGCCGACAATGAAATTCATTGTCGGTGCTATCCCCTGCAGGCTTAAGAGCCCTATGTACTACTGATTATTAAAAAAACCAAGGCGGCAGGCCGGGAGCTGGACCGGGATCAATGCAGACGCACAGAGGGCGTTCATCCTAAACGCTAGTTCCCAAAAAAGGCCACCGGGCAGGAAAAAGGAGAGGGTACTGAGTCCGAGGGCTCAGACAAGGAGGCTGATGTGGGGAGGAGTAAATGGTTTATGTGTTGATGAATGTACGAAAGTATGCGTGATTATGTGTGAATGTATATGCGTGAATCAGATACGTAAGTATGTACATTTTCTGATTACGCATGCTTGCATTTATCCTATGGATTATTTTGTTCGAATATTGTATCTTAAACGTCTAGTATATAGATATACCGGTATTTATATTTGTATTCAGCAAGGATATGTGTGAGAGTATAGTTACGCCTCCAACACCTACATAACAGAAAAATACCATGCCTAAACAACCAGCGAAACAAATGGCGGCGATGAGAACAAAAATACGTAAGTAAGTTGATTTTTCGATTTAACGTGCTGTATCTTTCTTTTTCTGCTATAACAATCATCTATTAAATACAACAAAAATATAAATTATTTTTATGCTCAATATAACACATTATTTAATGGAGGCTTTGAAAGAGTGATTCGTGATGTTGATTGAAAATGTTGTGCAATAACGATGTAACGCATTTTACTTTAACTTTACATTAATGAAGCGTATTTCGCATATAAATTAACAAAACTATTCAGTTTCAGTTGCACAGTGATTACATCTTGTGTTACATCTTGCAAAATAGTTGCAATCTGCGATTCAATCGTGATGCATTTTGCACAAAAGAGTACAAGATAAAATCAATTGAAGCAGTGAACGTGATTCGCCTAGACGAATTCAAAGCCTCTATGAACTAAAGGTGTGAGTCAATCTCATAAAGAATATCCATGAACTGGTATTTAACTTAATTTATCTAATAGTCCATCTTTATCGTTAATATAAGAGCTGCATAACTTTCAAGAAGAAAACAAAGGTAAACCATCTGCGTCACAGAGTGGCCGCCTAGCATTAAATATGACACAAATTACACCTCGGCAACTAAATATGTAAGTATATTAATTTTTATATTAATTTATTTGCTTGTAATAAGTTTTTTTTCTTATACTTTAATTTTAAAGTTCTAGTGTATGTACATATATGTGTGTGATATGGAATTCGTTAATGTACATGAAATTTTGTTATTAAAGTGATCGAGCTACGCATGAAACAATAGCGTCACAAGCTCGCCACCTTTATAACAGAAGAGAGTCGAACCGCAACCAACACCGACACCGCAACCTGAATACCATTCACCATGTTCCGTAATAACGGTTTAAGGTTTACAAAGTGGTTTCTGACTGATATAGTTTTATACATTGCCAATATTGTGTATATCACGCTTATAGTTCAATGATTTATAAAATCTGGTCTCAAATGCGGTGCCATATGAAACCGCTACAAGATGACCACAAAGATTTTCTGCGTTAGAAAGAAAAGGCAACGAAAGCGAGATAGGCACTATACAGGGCCTCCACAAAAATTGAAACAGTCAATTAAAGGAACTCCATTCGGTACGGTAAGTAGTGTTAAGTATTAAACATGTATATTTCACTTTTTGACTTCCTCAAATTAATTATATGCTATAAGAATTCTAGCCATTTAAGAAAAAACAATTAACTTTATTTTCTCTATGCATAATGTTATCAATATGTTCTTAAACAATAGCGTCACAAGCTCGCCACCTTTATAACAGAAGAGAGTCGAACCGCAACCAACACCGAAACTGCAACCTGAATACCATTAAATATGGTCCGTAACAAAATTTTCCGGTTTACAAAATAAGTGATACGAAGTGATTTCTGAATTATATAGTTTAATACATTGCCAATATTGTCTATATTACGCTTATTGTACAATGTTTTATTACGTCTGGTTTCAAAGGCGACATCATAAATCCGCTACAGATGACCTCAACAAAATTCTGCGTAAGAAAGAAAAGGCAAAGGGAGCGAGAAAGGCACTATACAGGGCCTCGGCAAAAGAATTGAACCAATCCATCAAAAGAACGGAATTCGGTAAGTAGTGTTTAGTATTAAACATGTATATTTCACTTTTGACTTCCTCAAATTAATTAAATGCTAAAGGAACGGAATTCAGTAAGTAGTGTTTAGTATTAAACATGTATATTTCACTTTTGACTTCCTCAAATTAATTAAAACGCTAAAAGAAATCTAGCCATTTAAGTAAAATAAATTCACATTATTTTCTCTAAGTATTAATTTTATCAACATATTCTTAATTTTGGTATCATTCTCACCTTAAAATATACATGTATTCATTATTTCTTCTGTCGAACCGTTTAAGTGACATAATATTCTCGCGAAGTTAACGTGACATAACCGTCCTTCGTCTTTTAGGAAATCCTATAGTCTCGCGACCCTAAAGTGATGGTTCCCGTAAGTGATACAGTTGTCTTGCGATGTTAAAGTGATAGAATCTTCTTACAACATTAAAGTGATACAAGTATCTCGCGACATTCTTATAATATATTCTTAATATTTAGTACCATTCAATTGTCATGTAGTTTTCAGTTACGGCATTAAATAAAAATATAAGAGGGTTTAAAAATGAAATAAATTTGATTTAACAGATTGTATGTGACTGTAGGGGAGCAAAATGGAAAGGACTTCCAAACTGAATCGGACGTCAAAAGCGAACAAGATGAAATAATGGAATAGTTGGAAGCAGACAATGGCAATAATTGAAGAAAAATACAATCAACTAGGTAAGGCATGAAATCCTGACAAGGATCCCATGAAACAGGGAAATTGCAGAATATCAAAAAGAGCCTTGAATATTTCTAACTTAGCTCGGTAGAACTCGATAAAAAAAACCTGGTGAAAACATGTAGGGTGCAGCGTGCTACACAAGAGTTCAATAAGAAAATATAAGTAATTTAATCGCTGTTTCACTTTTATCAATTTTTTAACAAGCATATAAAGATAGTATTACTGAATTTTATTCTAAAATGGAGTAATAAAACATAGCTTTAGCTGGCGAATCACCTTCAATCTATTCGCTAAAAAAATTATGCTCAAATTAACACTTTAAATTGGTCATGGGGTACCCTTTAACTTCAAATTGCCTCATATACAAGTGATATCTACAAGCATTTGTTCAAGAAAACAAATACAGTGATTCATTATAAAATATGGGAAATTGCCTATGCAAGGAAGCAAACAAGTAAGTATAATTCAAGGTTATATGTTGTGATTGAATAACTTGATGAATAGTTTAAATAAACGCTAACTTGTGTAATCTATATCAAATCTATATACATAGCTATCCTTTTTATTATTTTTTTTCATATTTATGTTATGATTTATTTTGGAATGTGACTCGTAATATTGACGCAAGAATCAAAAGTCAAGAATGACACAAACTGCTTTTAAAATATCACGTTAAAGAAAATCAATACATAAGAAATATATTTGACAATTTCAGTCCGATCAATTTACATATATTAGGTAGGGATATGGTTCCATCCGAGGATGCCACAGCTACAGCCGAAGATGTCAGCGCAACGTCCGAACTGAGCGCAAACGAAACGACCGAAACAGACTATACGGTAAGTAAAGAGGAAAATATTAGGAAGCCGCCCAGGAATCGAATGTCAAAAGCGAAAAATGACAGATATAAGCAGAAGAGGGCAGCAAAAAAACTCTAATCGGCTAGGCGACAATGACGATAATGCTGGATATCGAGGAAAGGCTTTGAGTATTTCTAACTTAGCCTCGTACAATGCTGTAAGAATACCCAGTGCAACAGTATTTCATCAACTTATAATTGTTTTCAATGGTATGCTTGCTTATTCTAGATAAATGAAAACAACTAGTTCAGACATTACCTGTATATCAAGAGAAAATAATTGTAAGTTCAAAGGAGTTTTTTTATTAATCAGTTTATATTGAGTTTAATCCATTTACCTTTGCCTAGCCTTCTTTACATATTTCAAGACATAGAATATTTTAACATTTATATTCTTAAATTATATAAAGTTAAAAAATGTGATTAAAACAGTGGCTATAGTTCACAGGTCATTTTCAATCGATTCGCTAATGATAA
>LQRL01109701.1:4024-15977 GCA_001703475.1 Hydroides elegans | reverse complement strand
TACCTACGTCGGAAAAAATATTGAGTCAATTGTGCAATGATAGACTTTGGTTGGATTCAAGCTTGGGAAAACATGATACCTACGTCGGAAAAAATATTGAATCAATTTGCCGATGCAAATTGACATGTCAAGTGCAACCAAAAGGAACGTTTTATAACAGGAATGTACCTCGAAATCATAACGTGTTGACGGTGTCTTGGTAATTGTGCTAATGAACTTTACCGAGATGGTTAGTGATGCTTGTGACATGAACAACCCACTTTTACATGTATTTGAATTACTTTGTTTTGACCGTTCCAAAATATTATTCACATATCCAATTCATGAACACGTATTTCCTTTATTGGACCATGCAATTAAGCAGTCGCTGAGAATAGGGTTGCTGTAGAATTGTATCTGCTTATGCTAGAGAAATTTGAAATAAAATAATTTCGATTAAAATAATTCGTTTTAGCTACAAGGGAATGATCGCGCACGATATAACATGTTCCATGGTGTTTTTTAAAATGTTTTTTTTTTTCTTCAGACGTAAAACACCCTGTAAGAAGTCATGTGATCTCGAAAATAAAAACAAAGCAGCCTGCAGTTTCCAATAATTACTGCATGCGAAAGTTGTTTAATGCATTATCTTACACGTGGTCTATCTATTAAATCATTTGATAGACATATATGCACATGTATATTAATAGAATTCCAAACGAAAACACAAATTTCTTTAGAATTTTCGAACGGAATATTATGCAAATTGAAAACAAATAAACCAAATAATATTATATAGAATTATTTATTAAGAAAAGTGAAATGCAAATGTCTTCAGTAAATGATACAGAAAACACTATAAAACAAACATAATAAAATCAAGACTTCAAGATTGCGCGACAAAAGTATATAAACGCGTTTTAATGACAAAAGAATAAATGGTTGAAACATCTGAAAAGCACTTGAACTTCCATTCAAAACTCATTAGCCTATGGCCTTTAATGCTGAACTCCATAAGCGGTCACCACAAGGGGCAAAATGACACATGAGAGCACCCAATTAGGTTGAAATATATAATTATTTACAAAATTATATAGCTCATAATTCATGCTTGCTAAACATATGATTAGCGAGGATTTCTATGCTTATGCATTTTTTAACGTTGCCTCATTTTAGGACCATATTCCGACGTATCGCATCGGCTGAGGAGGTTAGTTTAAATCTTTAAGACTTTAAAACATTGAAATATTAGCTTAGTTTATCGCGTGCATCTTTTCGTGTATTTAAATCTTTAAGACTTTAAAACATTGACATATAATTTGCAGCATTTGTATATTCAGTCTTTGGGTCCTCCTATCTACATCAGCAGGACGGCCAATTTCAACAAAAAATCTGAATATATTCTATCATCACCATGCTTTTATATCACACATCAAACGCATAATCTTATTCACGTTATTATATCAGTTACGTAATCGCAAGGGGTGTATAGACGATAAAAGGTATGCAGTATTACATGGACTGTGCAATTTAACACAGTTTTCTTGCATTATATATACGGAATATTTTCTTCATTATGAAATATCACGATTTTTTGAAGCTGAAATAGTTTATAGGTCAATAAAGTAATTTCTTATAAAGCCCTTCCAACAAAGCTTTTTATTATGAAGTAAAGGGGTAAATTGGATAGGCCCAAAGTAGTGTATAAAATGGGGTTATATTACAACAAGACACTTCCGTAAAAGCAATTTCTAACACCTTTATGACTTTTCTTATCAAAATGAATTGAAAAGGTAATTTGACATTGTAATTTACACTTATTCATTTACATTAATATGAGCAGTCCCAATAGCATCAGGGTTGCAATAATATAGCTGTTATTATTGTCTAATGTGGCGTGTATAGAATAATAAACACTTTTGAAAAATATATTTTTACTTTTGCATTAATAGACTTATACATGCTTTGAAGCATTGGAATGATATGTTTTAGATATATAGTAGGTAAAAGTTTGATTTTACATTAACTTCATGTTCAAGATTAAATGCTTGGCTTTCACCATTTTTAGAAAATCAAATCTTCAGAAATATATTTTTCGTTTTCGACATCACCTTCTATCTAAGAAACAGTATGCCATTTATTTCCTATCTTATAAATGGTTATTGCTATTTTTTCTATCGTATACATTATAAATGTATATAAATTGTAGACTATTTCAGACATATACAAGCAATCATTTTCCTTTTACATAATGTGATATTGTTTATTTGTTAGTATAGGATTATATCGCCTTACATAACCTTTTTAGTAAAATTCTAAATATGATATTTTTATTATCGAAATTTGAAAAATAACTACGACCAGATAAACACTTGTCGGATACAACAATAACGAATTTCCTAATATATTACATTTTGCCGATTCATATCAATATGAATGATAGACAAACATAAACATTTCTTTTTGTGATAGCCCCCTTTTTGCACAACTATAGGAGCATAATGGCTAAGAAAGATGATAACATAAAATTTAAGGATAAAAGAGTTCAAGTTAAACATTTAAGGACTTAATTTGATCTAATTAGTTAAACAGTTAAGAAACAGTATGCCACTTATTTCAGTTATAAGTTGGATACGTCTATACCCAATAAGGTCGCCTAAATAAGTAATAATTTTACATGATTTCAAAACAAGTGAATCGTTTCATAAATTAAGGTGATTAAGTAGAATATTGCTTTCTGCTCTATAGAGCTTTATAATTGATCATGATATTGTTTCCAGATTTTAAATTTGATTTTATTTTGGTTATCTGATGTTACATAACTTGTTGTGTATTGCCGTTACGTTAATCACAGCACACATTTTGTAAGTAGTTGAAAGCTACAATAATAGAAATCTTGGTTTTATTGGTTTATATTTGTTGATGTTCAGTGAAATAAACAATTATACCTTCTGTGGTTACACTAAGGCCATAACTTTTACTTGGGAGCTACTGTATATGAAGAGGTGTAATTATAGAAATCCGGTGTAATTATAGTAAGTGAACCTAATTCTCTTACCCCCATTGGGGTGGTGTATCACGAATATTACCCTTATTCAAAAACATGCTTTAAACTCCTCATGTTATATTATCCTAATATAAAGAATAATTTGATTGTTTACTTAGCTGAAATCATATTAATAAAACCTAAGGCTAGTTTGAATTTCATCATGAAGATTTTAACGAAAAAAATATGTTATCACTATAAAGATATAACATTGGGATAAAATGGTGTAAGATAGATATTAAAGTGCGATGTTTGTACATGTATTATGAGTTTCTAGCGAAAAAAAAATGAAAATGCGAAATTAAATGCATAACCCGCTTCATTTCCAGTGAGGAAGGTACACAACGGATAAAATAAACCTCAACTTAAACATACATTGTATAATCCCAAATGAAGAGGGTGGTAAAACAGATAAAACGATGACCATCTCCACTATAGTATACATTCGCGTAATATAAATTACTGAAGCGAAGGAGGTAAATGGGCATGGTGTGTGATTATGAATCAAGCACTGATCAGTCTTCAATGTAAATGAAATTCATTATCATTTATGTTGAGAGTCTATGTTAAATTCACAAAAATAGTGTAGTTTACCAATAATAGGTTCGATAAAATGATATTTCACAGGAAAATATTGAATGAACATGTGTAGTGTAGAAGATTGTCTAAAAAGGATATACGTAAGGATACGCTAGTTTGTCATGCATTTGGATAAAAAACAATGGTATACAAGCAGCTTTAATTCCCACGTAAGTATGATGTTTTAATCAGTGATGATTTGTCTCGTATTGTATAATATAACATGAATGAATTTAATTAATATATATTATATATCCATGTATAAGTCGTATAATGTATATTGCAATGTTTATAGTACATATGGTACATGTATATCTTAAAATTAAAAAAAACGAATAAATAAGGAATTGCTTTAAGAAAATAATAAGGATGTTTAAATTTGTTGTATTGACTTATGTATTCCCCTCGTTCACATTACAAATACTTATAGCTAAACCATGTAATTGTAACAAGTTACCTGGCTTATATGGATCATTAATACAGTGTTTTGAAGTGGTTGGAATAATTAAAAATCGTGCACTTTCTGTGTGAAGTGAGGGTGTGGTACAATGTATGATATATGTAGACTAGGGTGTTGTATATCTCATGAATATACAGATAGAGTATGCGAAGAGGAAAGGAATTATAAATATGTAAAATAGTTACTTTGTCTATCAAATTAAGATCGAGGTCAATATTGGAAATTACTTCCCCGAGGAATTAAAATAATTCAAACCCTCGCCATTGAATAGTTCAGTATGTATACAGGAAGCGAGGCTTGACAGTCAAACAGACGTACGGATATCCCAAATCTAAAACGACCCACATTCTTTAACTTTAAAAAAATGTATAAATTAACAATGGGTGGAACTACGGAGAACAAACAAGATTTCACCTTTCATCTACGGAGAACAAACAAGATTTTCTCGACAAGGGTCGTACATGTACATATCACATCGCCTTTTGGACGTGACGTTGAGAAGACGAATTTCTTTAGGTCCATATGAACGTTTTACGGACGTTTCTTATAGCCCGGCGTCCTGAGAACGTTATTATATGTCCGACTCGAACGCGCTGTCGGTCGATGTCCGTGACGTTCGTGACAAAAGAGGACGTCCGGTAAACGTTCAAATGGGCCCTAAGTAGGGCGTCCTCTCAACGTCCGTGGACGTTTTGCCGAGTGGGAATTTACTGTTCTCCTTTTATATAGATAAATTGTCAAACATCGTCAAGCTCTACATGCTTATGGTAAAACAACAAGTTGGCGATGACGATTTTAGACAGTATTTAAAGCATAAAATGTATTCCGGACGTTTAGTGTACTAAAAATGTAGAAACCATGCTAAAACTTGATTTCTTTATTCCAATCATCAGTTGCAACATAAGTTAGAGAAGAAGGTCAAAGGCGAATGCATAATATTATGCACTATTACAACTTCATAATTACAATCAAGCATATCTAGTCACTTGATAAGATAGAATTGAAACGTTAGGTTTGGTCGCACCCTTTTCACTCTTGCAATCAAAGATAGGACAATGACCAATAACATTTTCAAAGATGCTCAACATACCTTAATTACTCTTATTTGATAATAATATGGCCAATTATATTATCATTAATAAGTTATTATGCAAACTTATATCATCGAATGGTGTTTGACTTTCTTGCATTCGCCCAGAAACAGTGTTCATTCTTCCAGAATTCAATGAAGGATTGTATGCATAAAAGTACAAAACGTTTTTATTTTGTTGTTGGTGAAACATCTACTTTAAACAGTGTTTAAACATTATATAAATGGTCCATCATACAGGCATAATGTTTTCACACCTAAATGCGGCTTATAATTATTGATTCAAAAGCTCAATGCCAAAATGTAGTATATTTAGCTAGTCCTTTTATGTACGGAATTCTTTAGATGAACTTGACCAAAGCACCACTCTCGTTAATGGTCAACGTCTAAATAAGTAATGATGTTAAGAAAAGTGTGTGTGAGAGAGAGAGAGAAAACAGAAATCACAGCGCAACTACGCAATAACGACCAATGCATTCCCCAGATTCAGTCAAAACATTCCACAATTACCCAATTCTGACAGATACTTTGGTCCAATGTTAAGAATTATGACTCAATAATGAGAAGACAGTGGAATGTTCGGATGCATCTGCTAAATCATTTCTGTATTACTTTTAAACTTTTTTGTAGAGCATCTGATAGCACCAGAGTTATTGCAGCAAGTGCTGTATGGTCTTGTTTACGATAAGTTATTTATTAGAGATTCTATGTTGGGACGACATCTGTGAACCATCTTCTGTGAATCTTTGATATAAGAACATGTCAACATTGAAAAAACAAAATCCTGAGGATATCCGTATCACTTAGTTTTATGTCCCGATGTCCGCGACGCAATTAGGACGTCTCCAAGATTAAAAAAACGAGACATCCCAGCAATATAATAAAATGACGTCAAAAATTTTTTTTTTCACGACGTGACATATGTATATGTCTAGAGCACGTCAATAATCAGACGTTGTATGAACGTGCTATAAATGTCGCTCTAACGACGTTGCAATTTTGACGTTCCCTTAATGTGAAAATAATACGTTGAAAGGACCACATATTTTGGTCGGGATATACTCTGACGTTCTTAGTTATTCATTAAAAGACGAACTTACCAAAAACACCTACTGTTTAAGAGCATTGTGAATACCCCTCCAAAAATATCGGTTTTCGACCACTTATAGTAGGTAATGTTTTGATTTCGAAATGGAATGTTTTAGTCCAGATGAATCTCTATTATTTGCCTCAAAAATGTATAAATATTATATTGATGTATGAAATGATTTTAATATTTAGATGAAAAATGCATGCAATAAGATTTCGTCCGATAAAAGGCCGTCCTTAAATCGTCCCATCACTGACCAGTTTAGGACCTCGTATTTATAGTATTTGCGGACGTTTCTACATATGTCTTTAGGATGTCAGATATGGACAGCGTTGCGACGACTAAAAGTTTTGTCCGGCAAACTTTCTATAGGCCCAGTAGAGAAATGAAATAAAACGTCATGTAGATACTTCGGGCGGACATAATAGGGATGTTGCTTTGCCGGAAGTATCACGTTAAAACATGTTATATACGAGCCAAGTTATATGTCAAATTTATTTCAAATACAGTGACATAATGCTTGTAACGTGAACACATGTTCCTATCGGCACAGAAACAAATGTCAAACACATTTTCAACCATGATGTGACCGTTTGTATTTAATACCATAGTTGATACTCTTTAAGACATGTTACATTTTTATAAATATTATAAAAAGGATTCAGTGACCAATATAAAATCAAACCCTGTAATAAGTATAACAATGGAATCTTAGGATGCAAATCAAATTGTGGCATTTCGACCCCAACGGCTTTGACCCTTACATTTTCGATCTTTACGATTATCTTTTTTCTCTGAAGTATCAATAAGCGGCAAGGATCGAGCAGTTAAAGTGAACGAAGTGTTGTGTGATGCATAAAGCTATGTATGCTAGCGTTGCATATATTGTGGCATCTTCCTATGCGTAATCACATATTATTTACACTCACGCACAAGAACAAATCAATGATAAACTAAGCTAATTTTACACACCAAGTGTGTAGTTTTATGGTTATCGGGAAGCAACCTGAGAGAATCCACAGGATGGAATCTGTCTCTCTCATTTTTGCATTCTTAGTATGAGTTAAGTGTTTCACCGGAAATGAATCATTATTCCGATTTTGTCTGATCCACAAAACCTGAAAGCTAAGAAATACGTTATAATGGAATTGTATTGGGATTGCCATTTATACGGAATTAGATATAAAGGATGTTATTTTCCTTTTCAACGTGACCTAAACAGTGAGAATAACAAAAAAACTCAGTAGAAACCCGTAACTTCTCAGTAAACAGCGTATCATTGCAAACACATCGCTCATAATGCCAGAAGTACATGATGATTTATTCGGCGAAAATTATATAGTTCATTGAGCAACTCTCTCTTATTATCAATAGAAATAAATAACCGTGTTGCAATGCATCTTTTCGCGTTTCTGGAAAATGTGTGACCAATCATGAGTAATCATTAGCGTCAAAGGAAATACCAGGAATTTACGAATGCCAGGAAATAAAATACTTATTGCTTGCGGATGCAGTACGAACAAATATAATTCCCTATAATTAAATGTCCCGAGTGAGTAATTTAAAGAAATAAGGTGCATTCTTTTAAAGATATCATGTACAGTCCTCATCGAAAATGAATTCATCCAAAACATATTTGGTTGTGCAAGGAAATGTATAGTGAGCAGGTTTTAGTTACAAATATTGCTGGTGTAATCCAGTTCTTGATAGTTCGAAAGAAGATAATGCTCATCTGTATATAAAATAATCTTTTTCCTGAGATTACCCATGAACTTGTTTCTGCTTCATATCTCATGTTGCTCATTTTTGCTTACTCAAGCTCAAAATTCACTGCTTGCTTCTCGCAGTTATTTGATAAAGGCCATGTTTTCATTTTTGTGCTTGATGAATTTATATGACTATGGATTTCTGTCTCATAAGAGTTTTATGTCTTCGTTCTCGGCAGTTGCGCGTATATTATATCAGATACATGAAAATACATTTGAGTAGGTTTATTCACAATAAAATATTTGATATATGTTTAACAGGCAATATCGTTTTATATACGCAAACAAACAGGAGTTCTTCAAAATCGGATAATCCAGTCAACGATTAGCACATTTGTTCTTCAACAGACTCAAAATCATCTATAAACAACTTCATAAATGCAAACGACATCAAAATGAGACTTTTTAAATTTAATTATTTTGGGAAAATGTATTCATTTTTTTTCCAAGCCAGATGAGCTGTTCCCCTTTTCTGGTCAGCTTGGAGCAGAAAAGGAACACCTTTTTGAAGAAAAAAAATCAAATGTTTAATATTACTGAACGTCTGATCATATTTAGCAAAACAAAAACAGTTCATAACACTATTGCAAGCAATATTAAGCAATTGTGAAATGCCAATTCTCATAATCTGTAACAAAAATAATCTAAAAGGTGCTACTTAAATCTCCAAGATAGAAAGGATTTTCTAATAATTTCCAAGCCTGCTGAGATTTGATTGGATCACCGTTTTTGGGGAACAGCTTGTCGGGCGCTTCTCATATTTTGATATGTTTCTTTTCATTTTTTAAGGTTCTAGTATAATCATCGAATATTTAGGTTCTATTTGCGGTCCTTATTGAAGTGTTAGTACCACAACTTTGATGAAACTTCGCTGTTGAGCTCTTACAGATTATTAAAAAATATAAGAAGGTAAATTTATTATACTTTGGTATTCAATCAGGTGGATTCGTTGACAATTTCAATAGAACATTTCAACATATACATGCAAACCATAAACCTGAATTCGTGCATTGTACTATATTATGAGATGATACTAAATGTTCAAGAATTTATAAATAGTTGTATAACTATCCACACTTGATTGATCATTTAGGAAAACAAAATATGATGACGCCCCTGAATGAATAACAACCAACCCACCAAAGATGATGAATGAACTTACGAATCCCATTTCCCCCGATTTACGGACTGTGAACCTAACGCGGGCTGACAGAGGTAAAGTCTTGGCCAAGCCCAAACGACCTTGTGAATCACTCATATATAGCAGAAATTACACAACCATTCTTCATCCTTAATGAAGTGTGAAATATAAGAAATATAGTATTTTTTTCTTATTTAGTATTGGAGTATGATACACTTGAGGTCAGGACAAAAAGTATGTTAACTGATTACATCTTAGGAATGGGAGAAAAACAAAATTATAGTTGTTTTAGAAAAGTTTCTCTATTCCTCAGTTCGCATTTCACTTTCTTTGTCGAGACAAATATTAATTAGCCTGATAGGCGATTTTTTTGTAAATCAAATAATTTTGTTAGACAGTTTCTTGATTAATTAATTCATGTTATTCTTTAAATACCGATTAGGCGGCGCGCTAAAATACTCGGAAGCGCTCAGACCCCGGACAACATCAATCCCCACTAGATACATGTTTTAAAATCATGACAGAAGCATCCAAAATATAAAACAGTAATAAAATAATCTAAGTTGTAAAACATATTTTGAACATCTTTAAAAAATAATAATGATTTTCCTGCATGCTATTCAACGGAACACTTAAGATTCTAATCCAACATATTCTAGTTGGTTTTTCAAGAGGTATTATACAGTACTTAAAAGAGCAGAATCTGCACATTGTTTGAGGAGTAACCCGATAAATCATTCTGATTTATTAGGCCATCGATTAGCGTTAATCGGTGTGCGAGGACTGGGTTTCGTCGCGCTGGCTAATGTTACAAAATTTAGCCATCACGGGGAACCAGTGTGTGATGTAATGAAGTAAATAATATCCACAATGCACTTTATCATAATCGACGTGATTTATGTTAAATCTTCATTTTTTTTGTGTCCCGTAATAAGGTGTTCGTTTTGCAATCGTGTCTATGTGGTGGTTCTTTGGTGTTATTATTATTGCTTTAAACACACAGTAATTCCACAGGAAAAGCATGTTAATGAGCAATATTTCAAAAGTTCAATGACTGGCTTGATATTATAATAATACTTCATGCTTTCAGGAAAATACGGGAAATTATTGCCCCGAGGGAGACCGTCCGGGAGGGCCCGAAGGCGAAGCCTGAGGGCCCTCCCGGGCGGTCTCCCGAGGGGCAATGATATTCCCGTATTTTCCTGAAAGCATGAAGTATTATTTTTATTATATGCTTTTTGTGTTTCTATTGTTAACATGGGTTTATAAATAAGGCCTAACGTAATACTCAAAACCAATATAATATGAATTTTATTGATTAAAATCGTTAATCGACATGTCACCCGGGAGGGTAACGCTAAGAACAAAAATGACGCAATAAATGCTCACACATTTATAAATTAGCATTGTGACCTATTTATTGCGTCACCGGGAAAATACGGCTTTTGGAAAGCCCAGTGTCTCTCCTTATGTTTTCTTTATAAAAACAACGTCAAGCATGTAATAAATCGATGAAATTCATCCTTGTTCCAGCTTTTTCATCTTAGACTCATGTTTAAGGTTTTATTATATATGCGATCATGAAATTACTCGTTCTATCACATTGTGTTATTGATATCTGTGTCACAGCACTCATAGATACATTTCAATGGACTAGAGATATAAAAAATATATAGAAAAATGGTTGTCAAGTAAATCTAATGTATAGAATGTTCCGAATCAATTCATATCTTTGACGCAACGTCCATGTATTTTGACTCTATGTGAACAAAACAATATATGTTTTAATTAATAGATGGGTTGCATGGCACATAATGGAGAAGGCGCATGAAACACATTTCATTGATTCTTTGTACTAAAGTTCCATTTTTTCGGTTAGAACATAGCTCGTTTGCTGCAAATTTAGAGAATTAAATTCTGGGGTGCACAATGACGACCCTGGAACCCAAGTCGGTATCCCTCTTAAGCCAATTAATTTTGAAAGAATTTGACAGAAATGGTCAAAATCTTTCGTGAAAGGTGTCAAACATTGGTTCAAAAATCAAACATATGTCAAAGGAACAAGGGAGAACAGGGTAATCTATGCACAAAAATCAAGAAAAAATCCTGAAAAATATTTTTTTATTATTTTTAATATGCTTATAGTTAGAGGTTTAGTACGAAAATTGGCAAAAAGCCCGCGTTTTAGAAGATGTATATGCTGCAGAAAATTTGGAAAAATTGCAAAGAAAATAAAGGAAATAATAAGGTTCAAACACGTTCTCAGGACAATACGCTGACTTTTTTAAAGTAAAAATTTATTGAAAGTTCACATCATTATTGGCTTTTAACAATACACCCATACATGTTAATGCAGATAAGATGAATTTAGGATTATTGGATAAATCATCATCATTAAGGGTGTATCCACATGGATCAAACCAACCTTCAAACTACCTATGGAATCGACTCAGCGGTTCCAATGAACGGCGCGGATGTATCGCTACACACGACGGACTTAGTTTAACTAATGCTAATGCACTTCAAATGGTTGATTTAACGGAAAAATCTGAAAATGAACTGGATGTTGTTAGTTGACGACGCCGCACTGGTCCATGCTTAACATCAACCAGGAGTTGAGTCTTCCGGATCAAGACTTGGCAGTAACAATGCTATAAACTATTATGCGTAAACATATTGTAAAATACCCGCCACTACATCCTCGTTTTCAACTTGTTGCATGTTTGTTGTCTATCATCTTTATCTATTAGCTACTAAACCGCGACTAAATGACATCATGATGAGCCAAGTAACATTAAACAC
>LQRL01109691.1:5466-23135 GCA_001703475.1 Hydroides elegans | reverse complement strand
TACAAATTTATCGTACAAAGAATTAATCAAAAGCAAGATAATCCTAATTTGCTACAATTTTTCTAATAATACTGGAAGGCTACAAAGTGGAATGTGCACCTCATTTATAAATACCACAACTAATTAGTAACTATAGTTTTTATGAAAAACTGCAAAAACAATTTTCTTTATTCGCTTTCAATTTGTGAAAAAAATGTCATCAAATATTCCAATCAGCATGGTTATTATCATATTTGCACTTGAAAGTGCTATTTTCGGAGATTTAGAGATAACAAAATGAAATAACTTTTCTCGGTTTTCGGCTTTTTAGGCTAAGTCCAATGTAAAAACCCTAAATTTCGTAGAGGTTACACCAATTTGGGCAAGGCAAAATACAATAAAAAGAATGTATATTGCATTTTCAAATTATGAACATAATTTGATAAAATATAACTTGATTCGTTAACTCATTCATTTTTAAATGAACTTTTAGTCCAAAACTTATACTGGGTAAGCATATTTTTTTATAAGTTGATTCAGAAAGATGCATCCTGCGCCCTATCACATCCCTTTCCTCCTTTAGCTTGGAAAACAGATTTATTCATTATTGGAACATATTGAAATTTTCCATATGTAAACACACCCTTTATACAGTTAAAACCACTTCCAATTTGACCACCGTAAGCAAAATTATTCGTATTCGTTCATTCGTATTCATTAATTCGTTTATTCGTTTCTCGTTTTTTCGTATGCTTTCGTTTATTCGTAAGCAATCCTATATTCGTAAGCATTCGTTTATTCGTAAGCATTCGTTTATTCGTAAGCAATTGTAAGCTATCGTAAGCTATCGTAGGCTATCATAAGCAATCGTTTATTCGTAAGCAATCGTTTATTCGTATTTATTTATTCGTTCATGTGTATTCGTGTATTCCTTTATTTGTATTCGTTTATTCGTTTATTCGTTTCAGTTGTCAAATTGGAAGTGGTTTTTAATATAGATGCGCAGGATCTGGATCCGCCTTGAGAGTATACATTTCTAAAATTATTAATTATTTGTTATTCTGTATTCACACCACAGGTGGTGCCAAGTTCCTGGTAGTAGGAGCAGGAGGGCTTGGATTGTGGTGTGTGCAGATTGCTAAGGCGCTGTTTCCTAGCAACACCAAGATCATCGTGGCTGATATTGCTGTAAGTAACAATCGAGCTATTTCTCATATCCTTGCCTTTCAATGTTGTTTTTCTATAGGAAAGCAAAAAGACGTCACCAGCGTTCTTGGGGACAGGACAATTTTGAAAACACGATTTGCTAGGAAAAGGCTCGAAATTCTATCTCTCTTTACAAATTCTTATTTGTGAATTTTATTCAGAAAGTTGTATAGTAATACGCTATACAAGAAATACAACTTAGGATCTGCAATATATCTTATATCAAAACGTTTAATAAATCAAATAAAGCATTTTAATTCTACATTTAAGTCTACAATAACATGTTTCGCTTTTATTCGTACATCAAAGGAAGACAAGTTAAAATTGGCGAAGGAGCACGGTGCCGATCAGGCTATCCTATGGCCAAAAGATGGTAAGTTGTTTAGTGACAGTATGAAAACCGTTTTTTTATATGTTTTGTTTTCGTAAATATTCTTAATTTTGATATTTTATATTTCTGTTTGCTCTTAAATATTCATAAATATTTTGTTTGCTCTAAAATATTTAAGATTTCATTTATATATTTCTTGTTATTATTTTTCAATTAAAAATCGTGAATGATGAATAATTTTAATGCACCCCGGTTATATCGGGAACGTACATGTAGTTTACAACTCATCCGATTATGCTATGGTGAATTTTCCATGTAATGCAGATAGTCATGTTCCATCAAACGAAAAATTATCGCGAAGAAATGAAACCGTTTATAGGGGTCTGGCCATTTAGGAACAAGCTTTTAACAGGGTTTTGTGTGGCCCTACCCTCAAACATTAAAATCATATCTTTTGTCAGCTAAGACGAGCGACTTGATCGCCAAGACCAAAGCGGAAGTGGGAGGCATCGATGGGTCGGTGGATTTCGTCGGAATCCCGTCCACACTGACGACTACATACGAATCAACCAATAACGTACGTTTGTTTTTCTTTTCTTTTTCGTTTCTTACTTGTTACTTCAATTCAGGGGACGTATTTGTAATGGATATGTACACGAAAAATATCATTTTCAAATGAATCTAATAAGAATTTTGATTTATATCGTTATAAAAGCTGACATCGTATAAGAGGTCATAATATACATGCACATATACGAGGAAGAAAAATAGGTTATACAAAAAAATGTACAAGTATGCAATTATATGATTCTTTTTGTATTGTATCTCGACACTAGGGCGCCGACATGTCGGTTGTCGGTATTTGTGGCGGCACTTTCCCCGTTCCCGCCGTCACATTGGCCTTAAGGGATATCACCATCTCCGGAACAAAATCATACACTTTAACCAACGCAATACACTAATGTAATACTTCAGAAGGCACTGGTTCAATATGTGTTTAATTGTTTTTTTTCTTATATTGAAGCGCTGGTGTATTGTTCATGTCCATTAAACGACAATAATATCGCCATATATACAACAAATATAGATTCTAATACACTTTATAGCTTTATAAAACTGTTGATATATATATCTACACAGGGAGCTAATATGTCGGTTGTCGGTCTATGTGGCGGTACCTTCCCCGTTCCCGCCGTCACATTGGCCTTAAGGGACATCACCATTTCCGGAACATATGTGGGTAATCGAGCGCAGATTGTGGAACTGATTGAACTCTACAAGGCTAAAAAGGTATGCATGAAATGTGGTCAATGTGTCATGTACCAAATAAGAGGAAAATAATATTAAGTGCATATCCCATCTCTTTTCATTATTTGCTGCGTCAACTTTTGTACGGTGTATTGCCTTTCCCAATAATACCGATTTGACGCGTCTCAAACTTTATTACATGTCTGCCGGATTGTGTTGGTAATAAACATAGTGAACATTTGCGGGCAATAAATTTCGGTATTTTTCCAGTTGTTGCGTCATACATAAACAATAACAAACCACGCCCAGAAAGCACATGTTTTTACTACGAATTATTTACGATACTGCGTCACGTGTGTTGTTCATTGATGAAACGTTATGTTATGATAAATCAATACGCGAACGCATTTTAGAAAATAAAAAGTTTGTTTGATATTTTCTTGATGAAAACATTTAAGATATTGATTACACATATATTAGGTAATACTATGAAAAGTATTTGATATTCAAAAGGTAAGTTAATACTTCAAAACCGGAAAACGAAGAACTTTTTTGTTTGCACATTAGTGACATTATTTGATAGACATGCGTCATTTGGTTTAAGCGAATGGATAACCATTTCTATCAAATATCTTTTACATGAATAAAAATAATATTTTGAACAAATAAATTGGTTAAAAAAACACGTAATAAAAATAATACTTCATATGTTTTAGGAAAAGATTGGAATTTATTGCCCTTGGGAAGAGGAATTAGCAGACCTCAGGCTACGCCTTCGGTCTGCGCATTCCACTTCCCGCGGGCAATAAATTCCCATCTTTTCCTAAAACATATGAAGTATTATTATAGTACACGCAGCTTGGCATCTAAAATGGTGTCTAGAAAGCAGAAAATATATGCCCTTTTGCTTCCTGACATTACCCTTTGCACATACTGTATTTCAGGTTCTTAATATTTCGAAAAATGTACAAAATGTCATCCTCATTTATTTTAACTGAAATCACCTCCAAAACGGTTTTCGTATCTTGAAATGTAAAATGGTGTGTAAAATGGTGAAGTAAATAATTATGTTCTTATTTATTTTAGCTGAAGCCGCCTCCCCTCATGCACATCACACCGGATGAGGCCAGTGACGCAATTCACAAGCTATACGCGGGCAAGATCACAGGAAGGGCCATAATCGATTTCAAATAAATTGGTCGCGCCTTTGACATGTGTGAGAATAAAGGACAGATTGGGTGGAGCGCATAAAATTACTGGACTTTGATTATCTTGCTTAAAATAGTGTTAAAATTTGTGGACTTTGATATTCTTGCTTGAAATAGTGTTAAATTGACTTAGATTGAACAATTCATATTCTGCACGCGAGCAGGATTACAGGAAGGGTCATTATCGACTTCATTTAATAAGAGTCCATTCTCGACGTTAAGAGTCGGCGTCAAAAAGGATAGAATTGATGGAGCGTTTAAAATGAGCGGACTTTTTAATGATACATTTCTTTAAAATAGTGTTTGATTATTTTTTGTATGCTTAATTCACAAGCTGTACACGGGCAAGATCACGGGAAGGGCCATTATCGATTTCAAATAAATCGCGACATCGATTAATACAATGCGAAAGGACAAATGATGTACACATTCATAAGCTGTACGCGGACAAGATTACAGGAAGGGCCATTATCGATTTCAAATAGATCGTGTCATAAGCAATATAGGAAAAGGACAGATAGGGTGGAGCGTTAAAAAATAATTGATGTTCTTTGATTGTCTGGCTTAAGTTTTAAAACTAATTTTAGATACCAAATTCACAAGCTGAACGCGGGCATGATTTCGGGAAGGGCTATTATTCGATTTCAAATAGATTAGAGGCTATGCTCGACGTTTAGATTTTGCGTCAAAAAGAACAGTTTCGGTGGGACGTTATGTGGACAAAACACTTTCTTGCTTTAAAAGAGTGTTTGATTCATTGTAGATGGGTAATGATATTGGATGGTTGTTTATTTTTTGTTATTTGTTACGCTATTTGATTGTGTAAAGAACTAAAGGGTAGCTTCGGTTTAAGATGTGTTGGAAAATGTAAGATGCAGTGCAATGATAGTCAAATTATTATTCATAGCTTATTAATAACGCTGGTTTATATATGTGCCTTTTTAGTTACAAATTGAAAAATTGAACATTGCAAAAACATGTATATGATGCATATCTATGAGTAGAAAAATATATATGCTGTAATAGCTCATAATTATTTCAATCTATGTAGAACTTGCATTTTTGTTAGGTTTAAATTTAGTACGCAAATCTCAATTAATCGTAAAAGTGAGACACTATAAATCAACACAGTCTGGCCTTGATGAAATAACCCAGTTTATTCTTCTATTATTTTTTGCTTCATACTATATAACATCAGATTGAAGTTATGAAGTTCTCGACCCATGTTGGCCGTGCATGAGCACATTTTATATACCTTATTTCATAGGCTGCATACATCTTTTTATGGGTTTGTTATATACAGTATATGATTGATAATTAGTGTTTTCATTGCATGTTGAACAATAAATTATATGCTTATAATCAATTATTTATTTGTGAATTAAATATTCATTTTCCGAACCAACCTTGCAAGTGAAATCTTTTTTTTTTTTGCAAAGTCATTTTTGCTTTATGGGAACCTTTTCGTGTTGTCATTAGCTAGTTGATGGAACCTTATAACAGTTTATGCGAACTCAAATGACAATGCAGTGCTCACAACTAGTTCTGAGGAAAATTAATTTTGATTTCTTTTCCTACGTTATTTCAAACATGATAAACCAAAAAATTTTGCAAAAAGTATCCAGTGTGACTTAGTTGAGCATTAAATGTTATCAAACATAACCGGGTCGAACTTTGATTTTTGCAAATCGGCTACTTGCCTGATACCTTGTTCCTTTGTTGCTTTAATAGTAAGCCACAAAAAAAAACTCAAAAGTATGCTATCATCGAGGAACATCTCGATATATTAAATGGAATAGGATGAATTTGCTAATACGCGTATATTTCTAAAGTTTCCGTTAACATTCCCCTTTTTAGGGTTGGTGGTTTTGCCGAGAAAATTAGGAATATTTATAATTGAACATTTTAAAAAGGTTTCTTGTATAAATTTTGTTATGAAAATAAATGTCCGTCTACAAATAATATTAAACATTTTGTTTTCGTGAGTTTCTCTTTAACATACATTTTTGTTTCATGTAAATGAGTTATTCTAGTGCTAAAGCATAGAAATTAAAATTGAAATTCATGCGTAAACTCACTTAATATAGTTTTAGTGATCGATGTGTTCAATCGCTGCAGAGTTTTCCAACATTAATAATTGCAATTTAATTTCTAATATTATCAAAAAGAACAATAAACGTACGTGGCAAGCCAAATTACGTGGCGACGTTCAAAAATTATACACACCAGATATTGTGCGACGTCAAAGATGGTGTGTCACTGTATAGCAATTTTAAGACGTAAGCAATCTATTAAACTGCACTATAGGAAAAGGGATTCATTTCCTAGCCATTCATTTAAACGTCTAATCATTGCAAGTCTATTGTATACCAAAATTAGTAACCGAACGTAAAACCGATTTCCCAAAACATGTCTTCCTAGCCAACGCCTGTTAAACGTTACGGTTTTTTTAGTGAGTTTGAAACTAAAATCAATGCCTGGTTAGAATCTTTACATCATGTCATAATGACATATTACGCCACACCTAACCACATTCGTATATAAACTTTTTTTGCAGTAAAAACATAGTCTGCAAACTTGCAATACATTCAACTTATAATTTGTGTTCATTTCATCGCTCATTTATACACAACAGACATCTAATTATTGTAAATCAGATACTTACAACGTTCATTTAGAATGTCAATCATTTTTATAAGGCAGTGCTTTCGAAACTATTTGTCTAAGTTTGATTTGTGATGCTTTGTAATTTGCTAAACGACATGAATTTTAATTTGCCGTTACAAAAACTTCTATATTCATCATGACTTTCATATGGATGCTGTTTTTGAATGAAAAAAAAACGTTTTCTTCTTTTTCATTCTCATCGCTCATACCTCTTTTTATTTCTACTAATTTGAATCGTGACACAAAATTATGAAAAATGGAACTTTCATCAACGTTTTTACTGGCGTTTACAAAACAGGACGTGTCTCATGCAACGATAAAAGGGCGCTACCTCCTACATACAAAGTATACAGGTGCGCGCGTTATTAAGCTTTAATAGCAAAAACATAAAGATACACTATAAACGTCGAGTTCTAAACAATAAGCGATAAATGATAACTGATTATGCATAAAGGTATATAAACAACCCGTTTAACGATAAACGAATGATTTATAAACGATAAACGCAAAAACTCAGTTGTGAATTCAGTTGATTTGCAGTTTATAAGCAATTGATTCATCATAATATATTATATGTTTGACATGATTGCATCTTACAGTTGCGCCCAGTTCTTACCCTACTTTCTTTTTAGCGTTTATCGCTTAACGTTTTACGTTTAACGATTTTGCACATTAACAGAACATTAAGAGTTTAACATTTAGCGTTTAATGTTAAGCTTTTAACATTAGCGTTTAATGTTTAACGTTAAGCGTTTTAGCAGTTAACGTTTAGTTTTTTAGCGAATAACGATCTGCGTGTTAGCGACTAACATTAGGCGTTTTTAAAGTTGGGTTAGAAATGCGCGCGACTTTTATGTTAAACTTAATCAGTAAAACCAGGAAGTTAAGGAAGAAAACGTGATTTTAGCAATCAGCATTTCAATTGGTTGACACGCTATAATATTGCCTTTCTATATTTTGGGCGTAATTTTGAATATGTATCTTATTTATTCGTGTCTCGAACGTACGTCATATAAATCACTGCTATTTAAATCATTTGCAAAAAAAAAACAGTTTGCTACATAAGTCACAAATTTACTCCTCGAAACTATTCTACTTTTGTTCGAAACTGCCTTTTTCATACATTCGTTCTTATATAAACCTCACAACCATTAATTGAGTAACCGCGATCAGTTTTTGGGTCACTTACTTTTTGTAATAGAATATACATGCGTTAAATTAAAAATAAAATAATGAACTCGCTAATACTAACGCATGGCCATGATGTTATTTGTTATGTAAAAAAAATATTTATTTCATGCTATTCCTATTACTTATGCTAGGTGACCCAAAAACTGGTCGTGACTCAATTACTGGTGTGAGGTCCAGAATGAAATATCTATATACAGCAACCCCATTCATACCCATCCAATATTGTACCACATCACAAAATGTGGCGCAGAAGGGAAAACAGTGATTTATACATGTACATGTATGTGTATATCGTGTATAACATAACACAAGAAAAAAAAACAACGAAAAAAAACAGAAACCCAACACAAAAAATAAGCCCAACACAAATAAATAAACCCAATGCAAAGAAAGAAATACAACACAAAAAATGAAACCCAACGCATCCGACATTTTTTTATTTTAAAAAATGGGATGTAAGTCGTGATGTAAGTTGACTTGGTATTGTCTAATTATCCAGTGCAAATAATTGTAAATATTTGACAACATTCGTTTGAAAAACGGCTTTCCTTTACTTAATAAGTATTCTATCGATTGAATTCATATTCATTTTACATTTAAAGTTATATGTATGTGAATTGCCACTAACAAATACATATTTGTAGAAGATACAACTAAAAAACATATCTTAACATTTTTAAATTAACATACCTCTCAATCTATTGAAATATCGCATTTCATAATTATGCATGTTTAAATGATACAGATTAGAGTGAATTTGTTTTCAACAAATCAATATAGTTCTTTTTTTCTTATATATTTCATTCGTCCAAGACGCACCCCGATCCACATATGATTGTAAATACTTATTTAAGAAATAATGATTAGCCGGTTGCAGGTCGCAATGCATGGCGCTTGACATTTGTTGAAACTTTTCGAATTCTCTTCCCGTCAGTTGCCATATATTCAACGATTCAATAATCTTCAAAATGATGCAGATAACTGTTTAAAAATAGTCGTTTCTGTGGCGCTGTTTACACAGCTCTCCATAATCAGTAAAGCGCGAATTTGGTCCATCGACATGATATGCAACCGACCAATATTGTTTATTTCATACAATGTATGCATTATACAATGCAACCATTCTAAACCATATCCCTAATGAAACCAACTTAATCACAGTCGTCGAAGAAAAATCGAATGTTTCGAATGTAGGCACCGGCGGGACTATTCGAATATGCATATTCTATCCGTGAAAGTTTGGTCCCGAAGAACAAATGGTTAATTGCATTATAACCACCGTATAAACCAAGCCACCGCCTATTTGTATGAAGCGTTATCCCACTCACTGCATACCAGCCAATCCAAACGCGTAAACGTGTCACGTGCTCCCCAGGCGCAAATATGATTGGTGGGCGATCGAACGTTTGATTGGCTAAACACAAGTGATCCATGATTGGTCCATTGTCGATTGCAATGGCGAATCCATTTATAAATCCATCGGCGCGATTGCAAAATTGAAGATAGGTGATTTGTGAATCTGGGGCTATATCGATACTACCCCTGTTGAGTCCCGCAATGTCATGTCCGAGGAGTTCCGATGTACAATTGATATCGAGCATGTTACGGTCGATAATTGCTTGTGCTATTCCCGTGCGTGACTGTATTGGTTCACCTTCTGCGATGTCCGTTTCCATTGGGGCTACGGTACCGCCGACGCTAGCGATTTCCAGGAGCGATAAATCGCGGATGCACACAATGCATTGATATGTGTCTTCACATGTGCTATGTGTACTTTGCGTTGCGACACGTGTACTTTGTGTTAGGGCATATGTACTTTGTGTTAGGTCATGTGCACTTTGTGTTGTGTCACCTGTACTTTGTGTTGTATCACCTATACTGTGCGTTGTTATATCACATGATGTATCCGCTAAAGTCCGCGTGAATTTATAATACCAACACGACGTAGTAGACAGGCACTTGCTATAGCATATATCATGACGTAAGTGCGATGGAACTCTGGGTAAATCCAGGACCCAAGGACTACAATAGTTCTGAAAAACCATGGCGCTATAGGTTTCCTCAAAGCGCTGATGGCAAAATGGTTCTAATCTCGGATAGGTGATATTTGGTATATCTGGTTGATTCGTATCGACTGATGGTAGTAAGATGAATAAACTCGCTATGAGAAGTAGATGCGATTGATCTGTTGGCATCTTGTGGTTTGTGGCACTTGAGGTGGATATCCAATCGAATTGGATTGCAAGAACATCTAGGGATGCGACGTTTCGCGCAAGAGTGTTTCCTTTGAGTTATCCGATTTCCAATCTATTTCGATGGCTTGGTCCAAGTTAACACTTCTCTTTCATGGATTCATAACAACGCTTAATCCCTTTGAACTCAAATGCAGTTATGTTAGAAGTCGACATCTGATTAAATTCCTTTAACATATGCAAATGATTTGTCAACTTTTCAATCAGCCATTGATGATTATCATTTTACGAGTGGGCAGTTCAATAAATGAATAGGAAACTGAGATAATCCAGAGTTTCTATCTACACAAATGGTGCTGTGTACAGCTCGTCTCATCATGCATTTTCTTGGTTGACGCTATAAGGGCGTATTTATATGGCCGTTATAATTATATATTTACCTAAATAAGGGGGTACCTCATATTTGTCAGCATTTTCTATAATTCGAGTTTTTTTTATGAAATAAGCTTCTTTTCTGTCTGTATCATTGTGCCAGTCACTGAAAATTTGAAAGAATTCCTATTCGACCGAGGTCTAACAACGTCGAAAAGAGGCCCTCAATTGACCCATATGATCATTTGTCAGAAGTCCATATTCGTCGCGGACAAATGAACAGCATTAAACGTCGTGACATAGTCGAATATGTAATCCATGACGTTTACCCGACAATTTAACTTAGTTTACTGGGTTTATTTTACGCTTCGACGTCTAATTAACTTCCTGTTAAATCTGAAGTCGTCTACACGTCTCCTCCAAAAATGACGTCCGACAAAATAATATATTACAATATGATAACGTCCTTTCTATGATGGCCGACGTCTTGCAATGGAATATCTCAACGCATTTTGACGTCCAACTCGGGAAAATGTCGGTTCAACGTCTTTTTTAGGACTGCGACAAAAAGGAATGTCCGAAAAAAAACTTAATTTTGTGCACCTCAAGACGTTAATAATTATTCGAGCTAATTATACCTTAAATGTTCAAATTATATCAAGTCAATGAACCTACTTTAATGATTTTTTTAATGAGCTCATGGAATGTGTGCTAATTATATAATAGACATAACTTGTATGTTTTTTTCATAATTGAACGATTAGATTTTTTATCAAAATTATTTAAGTATCAGGCACATATGAAAACCTTTAATCATAATATGTCGCCATGGTGTGTCGAAACCATATCTATGTCACCATGTAACGGCATATAGCATTTAGCGATATCCTGTCAAATATGTGTACACTGCAATATCAAAGTATCCATCCTTTTCTTGTGGCCAGCGACAATTTAAGCAAGGATCCAGAGGGATCATTTCTTTCAGTGTGTTCTGTTTATTACATCAGTTAATATAAGCGTATGTAAATTATCGCATTTATATGATTTATTTGATAATAGTCGATTGCGATTTTTTTTGTATATTTTTGTTATTGAAATGAAAATAATCCACTGCTTTCATATTTCTTTAATGAATTCTATGTATAGCATTGCTGCTTATATGATGCTTTATGTAATTGTTTTAAGCATCCAACACATGCATCTATCCAGTTTGTCTCTACAAATGTAACATTAACTCAAATATTAAAACCTCGTTTCAGTAAAGTTACATAAAAATGTGCTCATCATTTCGTCCATTCAATTATATCCATAGCTCTTACTCAGATATGCTTAATATCATGTTATATTGTCACACTTTTAAAACAGAAAACTTCAAATTGCAAATACATTTCAACAGAGATGAAACTCTTTTAATTCTTAAATATCATATTACCAAGATGTGTGATAAAAACATGCCCTATAAAATTAAGGACAATCAATGCACTAAATACTTATTTGGACAGCTTTAAACATTATCATACATTTGATAGAAAATACGATTCCTGTAGATTTATTTCATTAAAATAATTCTTTCGTTATGATTGTCATGTCATTGTTTTATTGCAAGTAATATCACCAAATCATTTCAGATTGATAACAAAACGGGCGATAGATATTTGATTTTGGACTATTTATATGTAATTATTGAAAAACCAATCCAAGTGCCACGGGTGACCTTAATGTACAAATTAAACTTAATAATGCAGTATCGCAACCCGAGATGCAGTAACTATGTAATTGTCATGTTCTCATCGTATCAAATGAATCATTCTTTTGTGAACAGCTATCAAATTACATTCATTAACCCACACGACAAGTGTGCCCATCCCAGCAACCCATTTCGTAATGAACCCCTCATTTAAAGGCCTGGCTACATGGGAAGATTTTTCGAGCTTTATAACGCATAAAACTGACATATTCTATGTAATCCTTAATAATACGCCCAGGCGTGGATCCGGATGATTAACCGGGGCTCCATGATATTAATGATATAAATATAAGACCAAACTGGGGCACCTTTTTCATTGGAATAACATTTATGAGCAAGCAAAACCGCCTGTCGTCTCTATTCTTAAAATGCAAAGAACATCCAAGAAATTCCCACAAAAGATATCTACGCAGTTTCCAATTACGCCAGGCTCCTGTGTCATAAATTTTGCAAAACGAAATATCGCGGCTGTGATTTTGTTCGCATCTGACGTTTTTAGTCCGAATGTGATTGAACATGTTTTCATATCTTCGACTGGTGGTGCTGGCAGCTGCTCTTTGCGTCTGCGTCTGTGGAATTTGAATTAGTATGAAATTTAGTGAAACCAGCGGAATGTGATTACTATATTTTATATCGATCCAATTTTGCAGACACAAAGAGCCGCTGACAGCACCATAAACTCGGAATCTGATTCGGCAGGAAATGCTTAATCTTATACCAATCCTAATACCGCAGACGCAACCAGCCTATGATAGCGCCATTACATTTACATTTCATTATTATGTAATTTATTATTCTATAACCTGCCAAACAAGTTATCAATATCTATATCCAATGTGCATATAATTTTAAAAGAAATACATGTTTTGGTCAATCACAAATTATAAGCTCCACCTTAAAACTCTTTGATACCTATTGCATATATTGATATGATATCATATAATTTTCAAGTATTTTTCAGCATTGGAAACATATTTACAAAAACCAACGTTAATTTAAGTATATTGAAAATGTTTTCTGTAAATAGAATGATATTGAAAGGCCGTGTTCACGCAAACGAAAAAGCTCAGAAAATAGCATGAGACCCGATTTTTTCGAAAGCCACATTTGTATTAAAACATAGCAATTTATCCCCTCTGTTCACGCAAAAAGTTAGGATATTTTTTTTTGCGTGAACACTGCTTTAGAGCCTGGCCACATTAGAAGTGTTTCTTATTTATTTAAAAAAAATAAAGTTTAGGTAACTTCTTGAGTTTCCAATTAGGATTACATTGGAAGACAGATTGTTTTAGGAAAAAAAAAACGAAAAAAATAACATACCGTGTGGCCAGGCCCTTAAGCCATTTGCCAGTTTGGGTTTCAACGCTCTTAATTGTGGCATTCGTTTTTGTTCACCTCTTCAATAAAAATCTACAGACATAGGGTCAATTACAACTACACCAAGATAAAAAGAATGTCCTTGCCTGCTTTTTCCATATTACACGTATTTCATACTTTTAGAACTATAACTATCAAAGGGTTCAAAGGAAAACTATAATTTGAATGCGTATACTGTTGTATAGCCAGCGATTTCATTATAGACATCTACAAGATATATACACGCAAAGTTATAAAAAGGCACACTAACCAAATAGTTATCAAATATATGTTATGTAATACTTGCGTTCTTTTCCTTAATATACATATTTATGTATGTACATATATTTATGTATGTGTATGTATGTATTTATGTATGTTTATATCATGTCAATAACAATTGTTCTATACATTGTATATATTTTGTTTTCAGTTCATATTTCAAGCTTAAATTATGAAAAATAGTGTCATTCAGTAACTAAAAAAACCCTCAATATCATTATGCAGATTCGCATTTCAAATAATTTCAAATATATTCTAAAAAGATTACTGAAGTCATTATTGTGGATTCACTTTATTGTGGATTCAACCAAGTAAATATACTTTAGATATTTTTGGCTAAATATGCCAAAACAAAACATATATAGAGTATATAAGTCTATTGTTTCACCGGTTTTTTTTTTCTTATTCATTCTCGGCAGTCTCAGCCTTTAATCACAGTCTTCGAAATAAAACCGCATATTCCTTATGAAAACTCCATCTCCGCTCATAGTATAGTCGATCCTTGCCAATTTGTCTCCAACTATGATGTGATTTCCAAGATTATAGGCGCCAAATAATCCACGAAAATGCGTTCTGAACCGCGTCGTATGAATCGTGATACCTGTAACAACAATGCACTTGAGATACTGATGGTTAAAATGGACGTCAGTTTACTACTATAGAAGTAAATAAGGTAAAATAATACGCAATAATAGTTTGTGTCATGATAACAAATATATATATATGTATTAGGTTTCTTAATTTTAATGTAGAATGAAAAAAAATGTATATTTGTTATGTTGCACATATACTATTGTTACAATGTTACTAAACGTTGTAACTGACTACGTCATTACGACATCACAAGACTAAACATGGACACTCGACTTTAACGTGTTTTACACCCATTAGGGCCTGGCCACATTGGAAGTTTTTTTTCTTGCTTTTATTTCCTAACACAACTGTCTTCCAATGTATTCTTATGGAAACCAAAAACAGCGAGCTGTTAGGTAGCTTTCATCCGCTTTTCGGTTTCCCATAAGGATTATATTTGAAGACAGGTTTGTTATGAAATAAAAGCAAGACAAAGCTTCTAATGTGAAATTCTAATGTGGCCAAGCCGTTACACCGATTTAAAATAACTTTGACTCGTTACTTATACAATCTAAGCAAATGAAACCTTAATAATTTATGAAACAATGATAGTCTTTATTTCACTTACCGCTCACGGCGAACGTTCCTATCCAAATACGCAATCGCGTCACATATTCACCGGGCTGGAATATGATGGGTTCCCTGTCGAATTCTGGGTTGGGCGTGCAGGATACGTTTATAATTCCGGTATTGTTGCCAATTTCAATCGCAAATCCATTCAACCGACCCTCCTCACGTGTGCAAAAATGGAGATAGCTGATTTGTGATTCGGGTGGGATTACAATGGATTCCGCTGGTTTATCTGGAGTCTCATAGCCGAATAATTCCGATGTACAGTTGAGATCGAGCATGTTTTTATTGATGATCTCATGCTCGATTCCTAATCGCGACTGCAGCGTTTCTCCCTCGGCGATTTCGCCCTCAAACGGAAGTGCGGTGGCGCCGAAACTAGCTAAATCGATAAAAGACATATTGCGAACGCAAACGAGACATTGGTCACGTGCTGTTTCTGGTGTCGTTATGTCAAGGCTATCTGGTGTCGTGCCACGTGATTCAAATGCTGTGTCACGTGATTCAAATGTAGTGGCACGTGATTCAGTTGTTATATCACGTGATTCAATTGTTGTATCACGTGATTCGGTTGTTGTGTCACGTGATTCGGTTGTTGTGTCACGTGATTCGGTTGTTGTGTCACGTGATTCAAATGTTGTATCACGTGATTCAATTGTTGTGTCATGTGATTCATATGTTGTGTCACGTAATTCGGTTGTTGTGTCACGTGATTCAAATGTTGTGTCACGTGATTCAATTGTTGTGTCACGTGTGAATTTATAAAACAAACATGAGGTTGTTGATAGGCACCGGCCGTAACACACATCTTCGCGCATAAACGAAGGCACTCGACTCAAATCTATGACCCATGGTGTACAGTATCTCTCAAAGACATACGCACTGGTAGTTTCTTCGAACCGTATGTGACACACGGGATCCAATCGAGGATAGGATATTGTCGGAATGGGTTGCGGAGTTGTACCGTGTGTAATGTATGCCAAATGCAAAAGGAGAATAAGTGATCGTATTGGTGCTTTCATTGTGGTTTGTTAGTCCTTATTCCGTTTTATTTATTTAAATTTTTGTTTTGATATCTATAGGTAGTGTCATTGGCAAAATAATTGAATGCCAAAACACATTATATAAGCCACTTGTAATTATGATGTTCCTATACTAATGAACATGTTCATGAAAATGCACTTTATAAAAAAAAACGTTCCTTTGTTTCAAACTATCAAAATGCTAATAACTCAATATCTGTTTTCAAAACAATATTTCGGGTAATATTTTCCACCGATCTATCACCAATCGGGATTATAATATAATGTAAAAACACATCAGATGGACTGTTTTGTAATAATTCTACTTTAATAATTATTAGCAATACGGATCAATAAATAATTGAAGGGTTTGGAGTAACAATGTGTTAAGTCTAAAATTGACGTTTCGAGTAAAATGGCATTAAATGTTTTCAAATTGGTCGTTTCTTTAAGGATTGGAAAGCGGCCAAAGTATCAAACGATTAAGATCACAATGATGTCGTAGCATTATATTAATGTAAAATATGAATATATAGAAATTCTAGTCATGTGATTCTTTGCAATACGGTTTCACGAAGCACGTTCAGTCGACTTGTTTTTAGGTTAGTTTGTATACAAACTGTATAGCACTATTTTTGGTCATCACATCTCAGTAAAATGTCCATCATTCTTTCTGCCTCATTCCTCATTGACCATCCATTTTGGAATTTCAAAGTATCTTAAAAAATATCCTTGGAAACCATTGTATATAAGATATAATTTACAGTTTGAGTATACGATGTGTTATCATCTGATAAGATACATAATCATCAGATACAATTATCCAAATAAACAATAGTTTCTCCTTGTTCTATTTCCTTATGTCTTATTTTATCGTATCAATTTTTTTCTTCAAGTTTTAACCATTTACTTAAATACGGCAAATTATCTAAAATTATACATTAAGAAGCAATGTTCATGCAAGTCTAGAAATTGAGTCTACTAGGGTATAATAAATGGTGGAATATATATATTACAGAATGAAAAGAAAATCTGTTATTAATCACTTTAAGAGTGATAACGTTTTTCTTAAATACATAGGGCTCAAAAACTACAATTCTACTTTAATCATACACCTGTCATATTTTTTGTATCTGATCGAATGAATAATTTATAGTTTAATGTATTCATTAAATGAATTTAGAATAGTGGTTCTTATAGTAACATTTTACTAATAGTGTCATGGGATCAATTAAACATATATTGATGGAAAGTTCAAAATAGAAGAGCACCCCACAAGGTGTTCCTCAAAAAATGATGTTATCTATATTCTTACTTTCTAAATCTGCCCTCTATCTAGAGGAATTTGCGAAGCACCTTTTACTATAACTTTTTACTTTTGTACGAAACCATTTGGAAATTTAGTAATAATCTTATTCGAAGATATATAGATGGGTATGCCACATTGAAATTTGATTGAAAACCAGTCAGATATACAATAAGTTCTATTTTTTTTTTCAATGCTTCTCGTTTACAATTAACAAAAAGGCACCTATTCCCAAGGAAAACACGTTGGGTATCCCCAAAACTAATCTGGCCTTGGGGTATTTCAGACAGGCCTCATACATTATCAGACGACCGATATTCGCATTCCAATTTCTAATTATCACACGTTTAATATATGTT